>JBBPLQ010000172.1:0-42528 GCA_038089855.1 Royoungia palumana
CCTCGACCTGCGCCTCGAGCGAAACCACCTTTTCCCTCAGCTCGTCCACCACCGACACCTTCCTCTCCAACATCCGCTTCTCCTCCCGCAGAACCTCGAGGTTCGCATGTCTGTCCTTGTATCTGCCCAGCTCTGCGTTCAGTTTTGCGTTTGTCGTTTCAAGAGAGCGCAGATACGAGGCTTGGCGATGAAGTTCGTCACGGATGACCCCCCAATTCTCGTCCTCGTGGCGTCTCGAGACCATCGGCTCAGACGCCGCCTCCACTTCGTCCAACTTTTGCTGTAGCACCCTGACCGTGGCTTCCCTCTCCTCGGCCGTCGCCCGGTACGCCACACATTCCTGCTCCAGCTCTGCGTTTCTTCGCGTCAGCGTTGACGCGTCCACCCTTTGCGTGGCGACCAGCTGGGCATGCGTACGGCTCAAAACCGCGTAGGACGCCTCCAACTCGGCATGCTCGTTCCGGAGGGCTGCCAACCCTTCCCTCAGCGCCATCAAATCTGCCTCGGCCACCGTCTACACGACGCCGTCAACCCCGAGGTACCGCCCGCGATGCAAAAACGCACCTTGTCCGCCAGGCTGACCTCGCGCTCCCGTTCCTTTTCCTCGCGCTCGGCGTTTTCCCGCTCGGCGAGGTACCGTCTGTCGCCTTCGAGCTGCTCGATGTAGACGTCCTTTTGGCGCAGCTTGTTCTCGAGCTCTGTCTTGGCGGTCTGTGCGGCGAGCAGCTGGCGTTCGAGCGCGGCATGGGCGACGTGGGACGAGAACGCTCGGGTGTGCTGTTGGTGCTTTGTGGTCGAGTGCTGGGATGTTCAGATGAGGTTGAAGTGATTGCCGGTGTGACTATGTGCCACGTGCGAGTTCGGTCATGAGGGAGTCACGCTTGGTGTGCGCAGAGGGAGAGGGGCCACTCATTGCCGTAGCTCAAGTGCCAAAATCAACTCGTGACCAGTCGTCTAAAAGGGACAAGCACGTGCGAAACGCCACTGCGTTTAGTCCCGAACAGCTCCAAGGCTTGTTATCTGACCAGGCCCAAGCTCATCCGAGTTCAACCCTCAAGATGCCGTTCTTACAGCACTTCGGATCCCAGCACACATTCGTGTGTTGTAGACTCACGATGTCACCTAACCGCCGACGTTGATTCTCGCTGGGGCCCCAGATATAGCCGTCCTTATAACGAGGATCACAGCAGAAGACATTATCCACCCAGCTTCAACTGTTGGCAAGGTGAGTCTATCGTGCCGACTTCCTATCGCCCTGACCCTCGACGTCCGTACGGACAAGAGAGCTATGATAAGCGGTGGCGCGGTGAATCGTCATATTCTAGCTCGTGGAGAGATTATGGGGCTGGAGGCCGCGACCGGTGCAATCCGGAGCTACGGAGAGACAGGAACTCACCGCAGCGACATCATCCACGTCAGCGACATGCGACGAATACCCCTCTACCCTATGTCTCTCGTCCTACATCTTGCGCAAATCTCATGGGGTCTAGCCAACTCCCCAGAAACCTCCGATTTCTGACCCTCCACGGAAAGCCGCGTCGCCTCCGCCGGACATGTCTTCATCCTCTGAGCCGCATGGACCCAACCCAGAATACCTTACTATTTCACAACAGCTGTCGGAGACTTTGAATGACCCCACAAGGGCCCGCAAACTCCTCGTCCTTGACCTTAATGACACTCTTCTCATCCGTTCTGCTCATTCTCGGCATTCAGCAGGAGGGCCGCAATTACGTCCTGTACAGCCTCATCCGTATATGCAGTCGTTCCGACAATATCTTTTCTGTCCGCAAACGAAGGCATGGCTGGACACGATGGTGTGGTCGTCTGCACAGCCTCACAGCGTGGACGACATGGTGGGCAAAGTGTTTTGCGCCGCGAGGCAGGAGCTGAAGGCGGTGTGGAATCGAAAGAGTCTTGGACTCTCACAAGTGGAGTATCGTACGTGTCGATGTTATTATTACTATATTCACCACTCGGGTTTTGGTCGAGCTTTTACACCCCTTTTATTGTTGTGGAATCTCCATGTCAAGCTTGTCTTGACCGACTTGCTTTGCAGATCGGAAGACGACCACATCCGAAGACCTCGCGAAGCCATGGGTCTCACTCGCGTCACAATACCCATTCGGCGTTTACGACTTTGTTACTCGACGATTCCCCTCACAAGGCGGTGCTTCAACCCTATAATCACGTTTGCATACCCGAGTACGATAACACAGGAGACAACATAATTTGCGATTGTTGCTGTCCACGAAGGATCTGAAGGAAGGGAAGAAGAGTAAGAGAGAGAAGAAGGAACAGGTCGAAACAGCCACTCGTGTCACCGACCATGTATCCCTCACGTGCACTTCTTCACACCCGGATAAATCTTATGATGCGACCCTGCTGGCGGTCATCGGAATCCTTGAGGCCATCAAATGCCAAAGCAATGTTGCAGGGTGGATCTGCAGAGACGGTTTGAGGCCTGTGCCAATTAAGCAGATGGACGTTGGTGGAGTGGATATTGGAGTTCATAGCGTCACGCAAACCGAAAATGACGCGAGTTGTACACCGGACCTCACCGTCGCACCAGAACAAACTCATCTGCAGTGGTTCGATGATACGTCAGTAGTGGGCCATTGGGTGGCGCATGGCCACAGAGCATTGACAGAAATGGGCATCCAGGTCGTGCACGGGTGACAGGATAAGGTTCAAGCGGGTTGGCCTTAGTCATTCGCTTCCGAGATGGTTACTAGAAACAGACCGGGATGTAGAATCATTTAATAGTGGTACTCAATTAGGCTATACTACGGCTATACTATGGCTATACTACGGCTATGCTATGGCTATTATGGGCTATTAGTGGCATTCTCTGAGTCTCATGTATCTAAACGGAGCTTGAAATATATGCCTCCCTTTCGCCTACCCCCCCGCCATTCTGCAAGACAGCAAAACCTGATCAATAGGCCAACGCCAGCAATGGCAAGGATCCCCAACATTAACATGGGAAAGCAAAGGTCTGGTTCAACTGGTTCAGCCTCTCAGAGCGATCACTTGGCGACGAAGAAGAAAGGAAATAAAGAACTGGATAGTTCTCTGTCTCTACACCGGAGTGTAGGTACTCTCTATCGCAAGGGAGAGTAGCGCAGGTAGTTCTAGTAGGAGACTTACTAGATGGAGACTTGAGGTAAGAGTAGACTGATTGACTGAGGTATGAGTTGAAGGAAAGGTAGTAGATTGACTGAGGAAAGCAAGTATGAGAGCTTTCCTCGAACTAAATAGTGTTTAGCTATTGTTGGTATGTATTTGCGCTGGTCTGTGCGCATATCTCTTGTATATCTAAATAAGGATATCAAGGGTGCGATTGAATCGCATAAACTGTCATATATGATGACAAGATCCGAAGGGATCGAAGAATGAGTCATATGGAATGACTATAGATGCGATGGAATCGCATAGCTAATGATATGATAAGATGAACTTAATATGAGAGTGAAATGATTAGATATAATCGAATGGTATCAGGATTAGAAGATCAGATTAAGAAATACCATTGATTTCGACAGTCTTGTGAAACTGTCCGCCGTGGCATGGCTGCGATATCGATCAATGCCACCTGCCGGCTGTGCCCCACTCACACACTTTCGGGGTCTTACTTGAGGTGCATCTCTGATTTTTCCCGATTCCATATATTTATGAAAACAGCTGTAAGCAATATGTCGAAAGATGTGAAAGATGTGCACGGTTCAAAACGGGTAATCAGCCGCCAGCCAGCAAACTTCAACCCTTAGAAGTTCCATCCGCACCATGGGAAGATATCTCAGCCGATTTCATTACAGATCTTCCTCTTTCACACAATTATGATTCGATTCTCACAGTCGTGGATCACTTCTCGAAAGAAGTCAAATTCATCACCATGACAAAAACATGCAACTCTCTCGAATTTGCTAGATTGTATCTGGCACATATCTGGAAGCATCATGGACTTCCAAAAACAATAATATTGGATCGCGGACCTCAGTTCGCATCCCAACTTATGAAAGACATATGCAATAACCTGGGAATTAAACCCAAATTAAGCACAGCTCATCATCCGCAAACAGACGGACAGACAGAGCGTATGAATAGAGAAGTACAACAGTTCTTGAGACTGTTCTGTGCCGAGAACCAACAGGATTGGTCACAATGGCTTCCAATCGCACAGTTCAGTTATAACTCGAAAAAGAACTCGAGCACGAAACATGCTCCCTTCTCCATTACTCATTCATATTTACCAAGAATGGGTATAGAACCCAAAACCACTCGTGCACCCGCTGCCGAGGCATTCATTACAGACATGAAAGATATCTTATTATCAGTAAAAGAAAACATCCTGCAGGCACAGGAACGTATGAAACACTATGCAGACCGACACCGTTCCGATGCGCCGGAATACAAACTGGGCGATAAAGTATGGCTTGCCACAGACAATTTGAACATCGCTAATCGCACATGGAAATTAACGGATAAATATATCGGTCCTTATGAAATAATCTCTATGAAAGGAAATAACACGGTAGAATTAAAGCTTCCCAAAAGCATCAAAATCCACCCTGTTGTTAATATCTCACGGGTAAAACCATATCAGGAACGCCTTGAAGGCCAACCCACACACAAACCCGGTCCAGTTCTAGTAACCGAGAACAGAGATAGCGAATACGAGGTCGACTACATTGTCGATTCCAGAATGAAGGGTAGATCCCTACAATACCTTGTACACTGGGCAGGATACGATGAAACGGAGCGGACATGGGAACTGGCTAAGAATCTAACAAACACGCTGGACGCAATAAAAGATTTCCACAAAGCCCATCCCTCCGCCCCAAGAAAAATACATATTATGGAAGAATTCACCGCTATGTTCCAAACTATGCCAAATAACATGACGGAATCTGAGGAAATTGGAGTCAACCTCCTTGAACATTCTGTATCGGATCATCTAGAATCTGATCAACAGAAGGGGGGTAGTGTTACGGTCACCTCCAATCCAGTTCCATTTCCTACACTCTTCATGCCTATGAATCCTACACAGTCTTTTGACAAGACTTTCAATCCCTCATCCTATGTCGTTCCCCTCCATACGTCCTTGAAGGACACATTCTAAATATAGACGCCTCATGCCAAACCTATGCTCAGGATTGATTCCTATTGGCTGCCACAATAGAAGCAGCATATATTTAACTATCCAATCGGATATGATCCATGCACGTTCCATTCCACAGAAGCTCGACGCTTCTCTTCCATTCACAAGGCAGTGCCTTATCTATGACTCACTCACAGTCACTCCTTATCTGCCAATCATATAATAGATGCAAGACATCGTACCACTATCGTTTATCCAATCACGGTCGCTTACCTTAGATTAGTATACAAACATGGACAAACATTAGAGTAGTATATAAACCCCCGTGTAACTACCACACTCTTTAGTTTTATCAACTTTGATCTTTCTATTCAAAGTCCTCTCTAAGCTTTCTACTTTTCAATCCACTAAACTTCATTCACTTTGAGTGTTGTTTCAGTCGTAGAGCTCAGGAATGTTGTCGTTACGAGTGAGAAATACATCAACAGTCTTGGTGGAGGATGATTCATCGTCAAGTGTGACAAACCAAGCGCAGTCAGGTTCATTTGTGGTGGCCGCGTTTGCTGACGCTTTTGACTTTGCATTGTCCTTAGGTTTCTTTCCATGCGACTTCCAGCTCTTCGGAGCCTGTCCTGCTTTTCCACCACCTTCCTCCCAGCACTCGTTGGTCTTGTGACCAGACCAGCCGCAATTGAAGCAATCGCTGTTGAACTTCTTTCCTTTCCCTTTCCCCTTCTTAGATGAAGCATCTGCCCCAAAAGCTGTGTCTTTGCCCCCAGAAGCTTTCTTTCCTTTGCCATCCTGCAACGTGAGTCTGTCGTATTCCTCCAAGATGACATCCATGAGGTTGTCTGAGGTGATTGATTTGTTCTGTAGACACATTGTTGAGGAGAGGGCTGCGAGACCAGGATTGTAGGAACGTGGGAGTGATGCATATACAATGTTAAAGAGGTCCTCGTCTGAGACTGGGTGTCCAATGGAGGCTAGGTCCTCACGTAGTGCAATGATCTTCACTATATGCGCGCGTGCATCCCCTCCATCCTTCAGTTTAAGTTCTCCAAGCTGACGACACATCTCAGCACCAACCACAAGGGATCGCTTCTTGAAGAGAGTGCTAAGAGTCATGAAGTACTCATGGGCAGAGTGTTTGCCCACAAGATGGATGAAAAGGGTGTTCGGGAGGGTGTTTGCAATCATGTGTCGCACCTTCGTGTCTTTCTCAGACCAGGTCGCAAGATCTTTCTCGTAATCTTCGACCAACTTGATCTCATCTGCAGTCGTCACCATCCATCCAACCAATTTCCCAACCGCTGGATCAATGGGCTTCTGCTTGCTGCCGTCAAGATAACTGCCAAGTCCTTGACTACCAGCAGCGAGCTAGAGACAGACCTTCCAAGTGGTCCATTCCTTACCGGACGCGTCAAGCTTAGGTAGCTTGATCTCTTCTGATGAGGTACTAGACATCTCAAAGAATATATGTGCTTTGAACACAAAGATACACGTGTCATCTATTAGAGCACCAGAACAGGGCTCATGACCTGTAGAAGGATACTCAGTATGAGACGGAGTCCGTGACTGTGTATTGCACACTTGTAGAAGGATACTACAGTGTTTAAGTACCATGTATGAACAATAAGAAGGCTGGTCTTACCTCAGTACAAGATGGAGTCCGTGACTGAGGTAGAGACATGCCGACACAAAGGTTTATCTATCCGTGATTACATAATATGGGAACATCCGAGTCCGTTTGGATGTATCATACACAAAGAATGAAACACAACATTATATATGTTGATTGGACATAGAAGTTTCTTTTTTGGGATTTTGTGTTTTTCCACATATGTTTTGTTTATGAATATTACGTTTGCACCACTGTAGAGATCGGTATGCCTCTACATGTATATCTCGGTCCCATGCGTGTGCTACTTGTTGGGACATCCTTCCATAGCTATTCCCTTCCATTTCCAAGACTTCCGGTCGGTTTCTGAAGGACCGGTCGACAGTCCAGATGCCTGGGCTGCCCGGACTATCAACGGACTGGCCAGACTCAACTTGTGTTGCTCCAGAAATACCTTACCACTGATTGTCGGGCTGTATATGCTTCGGTTCATTTCTAGTTACAGATATCTGTCCCGATACCCCAAGTGATTGGTCGTATTGGACTTGTAACGGGACTCAGGCGTGCCACCCTTCAAGGGTTGTTTTCATGCGATCCCGTCCCTCCTTACATTCCATTCCGTACATTTCAAATCATTTCTGGTACTTAGTTTCCGTCCGGGCATACCCGGACTTATAAAATCATGTACCTACCTTCCAGAAATGATAGTTCTTGTTGAGCTCACATTGTACATCGCCGGGGCTGTTCCCCATCATCGTTTCCACCATCGCCCATCATCCCCCAACATTTCCCTTTGTCTTTACCACCTTTCCCGACCGAACTGCTGGTCGGACATCATCTCTCTCATCAACCAGCCCTGGACCGGCCTTGTTTTGTCGCCTGGACTTGCCTCGGACTGGTCGGTCAGTGCTCGGACTTCGTTTAGGACTTGTCCCAGACATCAGAGTTCCTTTGGGGCAAACATATTCACCTCCCCCTACTATCAGACACTTCCAGGTGGCCAGGAATCAAAGGTAGGGATACCTTGCAAGTCCACTCACCCACCTTTTAGTCTTTTCAACTGGAGCCCACCATGAGGGACTCTAACATGGGTTCCAGATGAAGTCTCCGACTGACTCCTCATCACTTAGAAATAGAAAATTTACTCACAGAATTCTGGAATCTTGACCTCTCAGAGAATAGCTTTTTCCTACCTGCTTTCCCTGACAATGAACACCTTCATTCCTCCCTCCTTGAAAGTTTCTTTTTCGGAGGCTTTCCACCGTCGGAAACAGAATTTGATCCACCTTCTGAACAAGTATCTCAATCCGATTGGTTGGTGATCCGGCCGACCAGCCCAGAATCTTTAAATCTATCGGCCGACCCCCCACAGCCTCCAGAATCTTTCAACCGTTTTAGAGTTTCAGGGGCTGATCATCCCTTAAGGAGCGAAATGTTAGCCAAAGAGGGTAGTCTTAGCGAACAAGTACCAGGAGCGTTTATACACTTGACTCCTCAAAGGAGCTGGGGACGATCTTTGGATTTTTCATCCCCTCCGTTCCCAATTCGCCCACCATCGCCGTGTACACCGCCGTCACCGCTCACCCTGCTCTCCACATCATCCTCCGCTTCACTTTCATATCTTTTTAACCCGTCCTGAACATCCTTCGGCCCTCTGGACTATTATAGTCTATACCACCAATCCTGCTCCTCACCGTCTGGAACCACTTCAGACAAGTCTCCATCACCCCTAGCATTACCCAGCCAACCAACTCCACCTGTTCCACCCGCTCCACCTGTTCTGCCCACTCCACCTTTTCCGCCCGTTCAACCTGTCCAACCTGTCCAACTTGTTCCGCCTGCTCCTCCAGTACCAATGGCCAACATCCAGATGCCGCTCCGGGGTACCCAAAATGCCCCTAAGTTTGATGGAAAGAACCTGTCCTCTCTTCCTAGATTCCTAGAGGATGTAGACGATCTCGACACCACCACCAGTATTACCAAAGCACAAAAGATTTGTGCTGCCATCCGGTACGCAGACTTAGAAGAGTCCGAAGAGTGGGAGCTCCTTGACGAAGCCATTGCTAACCCGCCCAACTGGGTCGATTTTGTTACAGCTGTCAAAAAGTTATATCCTGGCTGTGAACGTACCAACCGGTACTGCCATGCTGACATCCAATATCTTGTTCAGGAATATCAGGCGAAGCCAATGCGCACCCTGGAAGATCTCAGGGAGTATCAACGCAAGTTCCAGAAGATCTCCAAGCTCCTAGTTAACAACTGGAAGCTCTCCGAGCTCGATTGCAACAGCCTATTCATGGCTGGGCTACCGACTGACCTCGCCAAACAAGTCTGCCACCGCCTACTCATCACCAAAACCACTCACCATCCTTCCGATCTGTACCCCATTGCCAACACCGTCGAAGCTGCCAAGTTCCTCCTCACCAGTTCCGTCCTTCACCCTCTCGCTTCGGTCAGGCAACTCCAGCTGGTCCAACCATACTACCTGGCCTGGGCGACCCCAGCTCCACCACCTCAGATGCCCCCGGTCCCATCGTCTTCCGGGGCACCAGTAATCAAACAAGAACAGGTGAACTTCCAACAGTCTTCTAAGCCAAGGGAATGTGCATTCTGCAGAGATACAGCTCACTTCATGAATAACTGCCCACACGTTGACGGGTACATACGTACCGGCAAGGCTTCCCGAGGCACTGATGGCTGTCTCTACCTTCCGGATGGGAAACACATCCCGCATGTCCCCGGGAGCTGTTGCCTCCAGGATTGCCTCGACCGAGTCCCAGTAGCATCCACATCCAACCCTCCATCCTCCGTTACAGCAGGAATAGTCTTGCTTTCCATTCCAGATACTGACGCCATCCTGGATATTGAGACGTCGGTCCTCTTGGCACCCATCGGGGGGCCATGGGACAACAACGACGAGACTCTGGACATGGACGACCCAGACTTCCAAGCCTATCTAATGAATGCTTGGGCAAACTTCCAGGCAGACCAAGTCAAGGACAAGGGCAAACAACAGTTCCGATTTGATGGCGTTGAAATCCCGTCATGCCAACCAGGACGCCCCGTGCCACAGTCCCTGGCCATCAAAGAGATTGTTACCCCAGAGATTGCTGCATCCCAGTCCTCTCCATCGGGCCCATCCAAACCAACTGAAAAGACATCATCGGCACCAGCATCCAACCCCACATCATCTAATCCATCCTGACCTCACACCAATCCGTCCTACCCATCGGCACCATCGGCACTGACCGGTCAATTCCGTTATGCGTTCCCACTTGAAGACAAAGCAGCCCTAAAATAGATCATTGGCCAGGTCCTTGAGACCACCTTCCCTATCCCTTTCAAAGAACTGATCTCTGTAGCACCAGAGGTCCGGAAGCAATTCCGGGACCTCTCTACCTCCAAATGCATTCCCATATCATCCAATACCATGTAGGTGAATGAGCTTTCGGGTCGTGACCCCAGAGCTGTCTCCAGACATTTCGGTGACCGGGTAACCCGAAACAATGACGGACTGATCGTATCTCACCACAGCATTCCTCTTCGGTCCTTGGAGGTGAAAGTCTCTGGGACTCTGATTTCCATCACCAGAGTACTGGACTCAGGCTTGGAGATCATCGTCATGCCCAAACGGGTGTGGGAGACTCTGAAGTTACTGGTCCAGTCCGATCACGTCCTCACCATGTCAAACGCTAATGCCAGCACCGAATCAACCATCAGGGTTATCGAAAATCTTCCCCTCGATTTCAGTGCTGGTGAGGTTTGCGTTCAGGTTCAAGTCATCCCCTGAGCCAACTTCGACCTGTTGCTCGGTCGACCATTTCATTGTCTCATGAGCGCGACTACTGACAATTTCCCCAATGGCTCATAGAACGTCACCCTCCGAGACCCAAACACTGGGAAAGAGTATAAATTGCCGACCCAGCCTTGGACCGAAGGATGTCCTCGGTGCCAGTGCAACCTCCCATGTGCCAATCATCAATCGGTAGTTGAAATGGGTTTTTAAATATCAATGAACCACCAATCGGTCGGGGAGATGAACCATCGAATCGTAACCTTGTCGTTTCTCATCCGCTTTCTGTTACGACTTCTTTTCTTTTCGACATATGTATAGGATTGATTCATGGCTGCCATTCCCTCTCTGCCAAGAATGGTCGATTTCTTTCTCTTCTTGAAATTTTCACTTCCGAAGATTTCCTTTTTGGGAAATCCAACATCGGAACCCATAGTCCCGGGTCCACAGTATACCTACTGCGCCACAGCTGAGAACCTCAGCTGCCTACGGTCTTCCTCTCTCCTCTTGCCTTTCCTATAAACCTGATGTTCCTTCATCCCATCTCTGTTATCCCTAGGAACCCCGTTCCGTTCCCCTTGGAGTTGTTTCTTCCTTCCTCATCCTCTTTCGTCCTATGGGCCTCCAAAGGGGCGTCCCGTTCCACTGACCTAACTCAGCCCTTTCTTGTACCATATATAAGCTGTAGGGTATAGGCCTGTATTCCCTAGCTTAGTTCTACTCAATTTACTGTGCTCAACCACTGTCACCCTCTGAACTCTCCCTCTTCTCCGGAGAGCTTTCCCTCGAACCCTTCGAACCCCTACAACATGCTAGGGATCCCTTGAAACCTTGAAACCCCTTTGACAAGGGTACTTATCCTTTGAACAATCAACTCTTACCTCCCGGAAAGAACCCCTATTTTCGGAACCATCGGAACCCCTATCTCGGAACGCCGGAACCCCAAGCTCATCGAAAACCTTGACTCTCTGTCACTCGACAGAAGCCCCCATCTTCGGAACCTTCGGAACCCCTGAGCCACTGAGTCAATGCCAGTCCCTACCTGGGGTTGTCATAACAAAAGAACTAAGCTCTTTAACAGGCCTGCTCTCATTACAGTGAGCCCACCATTCCTCCCAAACTCACTCGCAACCCGTGGGCTATCCGCTCGCGACACCCATCGGAACCCTCTGATTCAGAATCCATTCTGGAACCCCAACGATCACCCTCACCTGACCCGGACATCTATGTCTCCTCCTCTGATTCTGAAGAGGAAGCAGGAACCCTTGAACTTAGTCACCAACTCTCTAGTCAACTGAACATTCCTCGTGCCCCCACCCCACCATCCCCTACCACTGCTACCCCTACTGAGCAGTGTTTCCCCTTTGCCATTACCACCCTCTCCTCAGTGATGAACCCTGCCCCTATCAACCCTATCCATCCCACCATGGCAGCACCCCTCAAAGAAATCTGCATTGGCGTCCCAGACGCCTTTGATGGATCCTATGAACAAGCCATCCCGTGGCTCAACTCAGTCAATATTTACCTCTTAGTTAACTCGGCGGTCTATTCTGACCCCAATGCTAAGGTCTCCTTTGCCCTCTCCTATATGACCAAAGGCCCTGCCCTTATCTGGGCAGACACCTTCCGAGCCAAGAGTATTGCTGCCAACTCCCTTGGATCCTGGACTGAATTTGAAGAAGCCTTCAAAAAGTCCTTCGAACATCAGGACATCAAGGGGAATGCCATCCACTGGTTAGCCTCAGAACAATGCACCAAAAGCTCCGACCTCCCGGCGTATATCTCCGATTTCCAAAACCGGGTAGCCCAGATGGGGATCACCAACGACGACATCCTCTTCTCTTACTTCTCCAGAGGAATCCCCACCTCCATCATGTGACGCATCATGTCCATGGACACCGTCCCTTCCACTGTCAAAAACTGGTATGACAAGGCAATCCACTTTAAAACCCAATGGGAAAAAGCCGACGTCATCACCAAACATGGGAAAACCACAGTCCAATACCATATGCCCACATACCAGGCCAAAGCTAAGTCTGCTAAAGACCCGGATGCAATGGACGTCGATGCCATCTCCATCCCGAAACTCACACCCAAGGAACGAAAGAGATGCTTTGAAAAAGGGTTATGCCTCCGCTGTAGGAAGAGTGGACATATGCAAAACAAATGCCCCACCTTCCCCTCCCAACCGAAGAAAATTCGGAACACCCTAGCCAGACCCAAAATGGAGAAGTCAACTGCAGGAATTTCGGAACTTCCAGAACTGAAAGAATGTGAAAGTGATGACGAAGACGAACCCACTCCTGTTAGAAAAGTCAAATGGGGTTTTTAGAAAGGAGGACTGACCCAACGCCTGTACCTCCTCCCCTATCTGGTTCAACCCATGTAATAGTAGCGGACAAGAAATCCAAAAGTCTTGTAATCCCTGTCCGGCTATCCCATGGAACCACCAAAGACGTTGAGACCTCGGCTCTTATTGATTCAGGAGCGCAAATCAATTGTATAGACTGGCATTTCACAAAAAGGCACCAACTCCCCCTTACCCCCCTTCCCCAACCGATACCAGTACGAAACGTTGACCAAACAAGGAATAAAAATGGTGACATATGTTATAAGACCACCCTCCGACTCCATTTAGGAATTACCCCACACCTCGTTGATTTCCACGTCATGCACTGTGGAACTGAGAACGTCATCCTTGGATGGCCGTGGCTCCAATACAATAACCCCCTCATCGACTGGGAGAAGAAGGCAGTAACTCTCCAGGAAGTTCCCAAACCCACCCTCCAATCTCATACCCCCAAACAACAAAGGGGAGCAACTGAACCGATGGACCCAGTCTATTACTCCATAGCAAAGAAACGACCACGACCGGATCACGTCGGGATCAGACATGTCGAAGTTGACTCACACTGGGACTCTCACCTGTTTGACTTCAATGAATGGGATACCGGAGCCCGATTCCCTATCCTTGCCAATGCCCAAAACCACCTGTTGAAAAGAGGACCCTACTTTATTCCAAATGTACGATCCACCGTCCCTGATTTTGTTGCCTCGACCGACAAAAAAGGGACCCACTCCACCGACTTAGCAGCAACCCAAGGACCACAAAAGGTCACCCTCCCCCCATCTTCAAAGACTTCTCCTCGGTATTCGCCAAGGAATCCTGTGACCACATACCACCTACCCGGCCGTACGACCATGAGATTCACCTCATGGAAGGTTTTACCCCGAAGATCACCAAGACTTACCCCCTGTCTCTGGAAGAACAAAAGGCTACCCAAGCATTCCTAGACGAACACCTGGCCAATGGAAAAATCCGCCCCTCCAACTCACCCCAAGCCTCCCCATTCTTTTTCGTCAAAAAAAAGGATGGCGGACTCCGTCCGTGTCAAGACTATCGGTACCTCAATAAACACACAATCAGGGATGCATACCCACTTCCCCTCATCTCGGACCTTGTAGATCGACTTCATGGGGTGTCCATCTTCACCAAATTTGACGTCCAATGGGGGTACGATAATGTATGCATCAAGGACGGGCACCAGTGGAAGGCCGCCTTCATCACCAAACAAGGGCTATTTGAACCAACGGTCATGTTCTTCGGACTCACCAACTCTCCAGCTACGTTCCAGCATTTTATGAATGACTCCTTCCGGGACATGATCGCAGAAGGATGGCTTGTGATCTACATGGATGATCTACTCATCTTCTTCTCTGATCCCACTCTCCACAACGAACGCACCAAGCGTGTTCTCCAACGAATGAAAGACTTAGACCTCCACCTTAAGCTTGAAAAATGTTCCTTCAATGCCACAGAAGTAGAATACCTAGGGATGATCATCCGTCCCAGAAACCTGGCTATGGACCCAACCAAACTGGCCGGAATTGCGGATTGGCCCACCCCCAAAAAGGTCAAGGATGTCCGATCCTTCCTTGGATTTGCCAACTTCTACCGCAAATTCATCCCCGACTTTTCATCCCATGCATGCCCCCTCATTGACCTCACCAAGAAGGATGCCCTGTGGCATTGGGACCAACTACAGTCCATCGCTTTCACAGACCTTTGGGATGCCTTCCTTCGCCAACCTGTCTTACACATGCCTGATCTCACCCAACCATTCGCGATTGCTACCAATGCCTCGGCTTACGCTTTGGGCAGCATCCTCCTCCAAACTGACTCCAATGGAGAGTGGAAGCCATGCTCCTACCTTTCCAGATCCTTCAGCCCTGCGGAACGTAACTACGACATCTACGATCAGGAACTGCTGGCTGTCATCCATGCCCTCAAGTGTTGGTGTCACCTCCTCCATGGCCACCCCACCCCTATCACTGTCTTTTCTGACCACAAAAATCTCACTTACTTCTGCCAACCCCAGAACCTCAATCGCCAATAAGCCCGCTGGCTCCTTGACCTTGCTGATTTCGACCTGACTTTCTCTCATGTCCCTGGCAAATTCCTTACTGGACCAGACGCCCTCTCCCGCCGTCTGGATCATCTTTCCCCCAGTACCAGTGACAATACGTCCACTACCCTCCTCCCTGACGACCTGTTTGTTCATCTTGTCACCCATGCTGTTGACGACCCCCTTCGCCGACTGATTGCCCACTCCACCCCTTCGGACCCATTGGTCCTCAATAAACTTGACTGCCTCTTGGATAACCTCCCAGCCACGTTCACTCGACGTCTCGGCGACTGGCAATATGACGCAGGTATCCTCACCTACCAAGGTTGCGTCTACGTCCCCAACCATGCCACCCTCTGCCATGACATTGTCGCCGCTTGCCATGACCATCCCACAGCCGGCCATCCTGGATTCCTCAAAATTTGGCAACTCGTCTCGGCCGATTACTGGTGGCCAGGGCTTGCCCACTTTATCCATAAATACGTTGAGGGCTGCGCCCCCTGCCAACAAATGAAGGTTAACACCCACCCCACCCGCCCTCCCCTTCTCCCCATTGCCTCTACCTGTTCCCGCCCTTTCCAACAACTCTCTGTCGACCTTGTCACTGACCTCCCTACCATCGGTCCTTATGACTCTCTCATGGTCGTGGTCAACCATGGGCTTACTAAGGGGGTAATCCTCTGCCCATGTTCAAAAACGATCACAGCGCAAGGCGTCGCAGACCTTTTTTTTCACAAAGTATACTCCCACTTTGGCCTCTACGACAAAATCATATCTGATAGAGGCCCACAATTCGCCTTGGCTTTCCAAATGGAACTTGCTCACCATATTGGTTACAAACTCGCCCTCTCCACTGCATATCACCCCCAAACAGATGGAGAAACAGAACGAGTCAACCAAGAAATCGAAACCTATCTACAAATCTACTGCCAACGAAACCCAACAGCCTGGGTCGACCTCCTCTCTACTGCAGAATTCACCCATAACCATCGCCCCCACTCAGTCACCGGAAAATCCCCATTTTTCCTCATGTATGGATATGAACCACGTCCCTTCCCAACAATAGTAGCACAAACGAAACTACCGGCAATAGAGGAGCGCCTGCAACTGCTTACCAAGGCAAGAGAAGAAGCCATTGCGGCACATGACCTCGCCAGACAAACCATGAAAGCCCGCACCTACGGGAAAACAACGTCCTTCTCAAAAGGGGACAAAGTATGGCTAGAAGCCCAAAACCTCAAAAGAGATCTCTCCATCCCGAAATTCGCCCCCAAACGAGAAGGACCCTTTACCATCACAGAAGTCCTCTCCCCCGTCTCTTACAAACTTCGACTCCCAAAAACTTGGCATATCCATCCGGTCTTCCATGCGGCACTCCTTTCACCATACAGAGAAAATCAAATACACAAAAAAAACTTCCCTCAACCCCCTCCTGACCTTATAGATGGAGGAAGAATACAAAATTGAGAAAATCATACGGCATTGAGGACCTCCACACAACCGCAAATTCCTGATCCGATGGAAAGAGTACTCTGTCGAAGAAGACTCATGGGAACCCGAGTCCAATATAGCAAACGCCCAGGAGACCCTCGACACATATAAATGACTCCATAAAATTTTCCCTAACACGACCACCATACGTCGCATTACTTGCATCCCCACCGACATGTCCCATGACTCCATCTCAGACCCCTCCTCCTTCTCCTCCTTTGTTGACGAACAACTCCTGGCTGACCCACAACCAACCCCAAACCCACCAACCTCCCCTCACAGCGTACCTATTAATCCTCCTGATCGCCGTGATGCTCTTGCCCATGCCGTCCACTCCATTAATGCTTGAGTTGATTGGGATACTATCCCTGCTTCTCGCCTCCTCCCTCCTCAGGACATAAACGAACCTGACCGCCCTGAGTACGCCCAACGCCTTATCCCAGGAGAACCCTATGTTGATTGGGAGAGCGCTGAAGAACTTGTCCATTTAGCCACGGATTCCTCTCTAACGATCTTCGTCGAGAGATATGCGGACCTTGGCTCCCCCTACTCTTCCCTTTATCAACTAATCCACCAAATCTGACGACTGGAAAACGTACTTGACGAAATGACCGCTATGCCCCCTATAACCCGCCCGCACGCCCAGTATCTTATCGGGAACATCATCCAATGGCTCTATGCTCCTACCCTAATGATGTCAGCCCAAACCTGTTTTGGAGATTTCCTAGTGGACCTAGCGAATTACTGGGAAACCATACACTCGGTAATGGATCTAGTCTATCCACCGCCAACACCAAACCCCCCACCACGACCGGAATCCCCGGAACCCCAACCTATTCCCCCTCCCTCCTCCACACCCTCTGCTTCCTCTTCACCCCTGAACTCCAGCGAAGAGCTCGCTGTTCTCGAAGCCGAACTCACCAACGTAGGGCTAACCCTCCGCCCGGGACACCCCCTCTACCATCGGACCTGTTTCACCTGTCACAAACTAGGTCATCTACGAATCTTCTGCAAAGAATACCATTGCCCCATCTGTCAGATTGTCGCACCTGGCCACCTTCAATGCCGATGCCCCTCCCGAGTCAGGGCGTCAGTGACCCCTTGCCCTGTGCCACCTCGCTCTTCCCCTTTACCCCGTCGCCCAAAATCCTTTCAGAAGTTGCACTCCTCGCAACCCACCTCTCCCTGCTCCCGTCGAAGTAACCAGAAAGGAAAACAGAAAGCAGGTCCCTCCCGAAACTCCACTTCATCCCCCAGTGGTTCCGGTACTTCCGGAAGTTCTGCCACTCAACAATCCATTCTGGACCACAATCAGGTCTCTCCATCCACATCCTCGTCTGCTGCACGACCCAGCCGCGTTCCTGATGTGTATCCCACCCACACAGATGACTACACCTATGACGACGACGTCTACAATGCAGAAGCCTGGGCAAACATTACCGGATCCTTGGGATATGCTTGTCGCGAGTTTTAAGTACCTCCTCATCTAACACTCAAGGGGCTTTCATGGCTTAGTTGGGGGGTAATGTTACAACTTCTTTTCTTTTTGACATATGTATAGGACTGATTCATGGCTGCCATTCCCTCTCTGTCAAGAACGGTCGATTTCTTTCTCTTCTTGAAATTTTCATTTCCTTTTTGGGAAATCCAATGTCAGAACCCATAGTCCCGGGTCCACAGTATACCTACTGCGCCACAGCTGAGAACCTCAGCCGCCTACGGTCTTCCTCCCTCATCCTCTTGCCTTTCCTATAAACCTGGTGTTCCTTCATCCCATCTCCGTTATCCCTAGGAACCCCGTTCCGTTCCCCTTGGAGTCGTTTCTTCCTTCCTCATCCTCTTTCGTCCTATGGGCCTCCAAAGGGGCGTCCCGTTCCGCTGACCTAACTCAGCCCTTTCTTGTACCATATATAAGCTGTAGGGTATAGGCCTGTATTCCCTAGCTTAGTTCTACTCAATTTACTGTGCTCAACCACTGTCACCCTCCAAACTCTCCCTCTTCTCCGGAGAGCTTTCCCTCGAACCCTTCGAACCCCTACAACGTGCTAGGGATCCCTTGAAACCTTGAAACCCCTTTGACAAGGGTACTTATCCTTTGAACAATCAACTCTTACCTCCCGGCAAGAACCCCTATTTTCGGAACCTTTGGAACCCCTATCTCAGAATGCTGGAACCCCAAGCTCATCGAAAACCTTGACTCTCTGTCACTCGACAGAAGCCCCTATCTTCGGAACCTTCGGAACCCCTGAGCCACTGAGTCAATGCCAGTCCCTACCCGGGGTTGTTGTAACAGTGGATCGAAAATGCTGGAATTCAAAGACAGCTTGTTTTTGCAGTTGTTGACAACTGATATGTATTACATGGAGGAGATGGAGTTTTTAACAAACCTGACATTCACACATCCATTGTAGTGAGCAAGCAAGAGAGATGGCTGATACAGGTGGTGTTACAAACACCTCTAATATTGTCCCATTTCCTACACTTTTCATTCCTTATGAACCTACCAAGTCTTTCAACAAGACTTTCAATCCAACATCTACCTATGTTGTTCCCCTACACTCATCCTTAGAGGACACAGCTTCCTATGCCTCATGCCAAACCTATGCTCAGTTCTAAATCCCATTGGCTGCCACATCTACACAGCCATATAAATAACTAACCAATTGGATATGATCCTATGAACTTCCATTCCATAGAAGCACACACTTCTTGAAACAACACCCAAAACAAAAAGGATGATGTGTAGTAGTTGAATCAAGAGTGACTAGCTCTGAGGAGATTGTTTGAGTGGAAGAAATCAAAGTTGATGAAACTGAGGACTATCGAAGTACAGCTCAGGTATATATACTACTCTATAGTGTTTGTATCTATTTGTGTCCTGGTCTGTGCGCAACTGGTGTGCCAGACTCTATACTATAAAAGGAAGTATCTATAATGACCGTGATTGGTTAATGAAAGTGGTGCCATGTAGGCTGTGTTAAAGTAATAATATGATTGGTTAAAGAGAATCGTACGACATAATGAGGCTGTGTGATGTGGCAGCCAATAGGATTATGAGTTGAGCATAGGTTTGGCATGAGGCATATGAAGTCTAGAACAAGTCTGGGAGAAAGGCGGGAGGAACGACATAGCGTTCTTGAGGGATGAAGACTTGTTGATAAGATAAGATGGGGTTGGATGGCATAAAGACAGGGGTTGAAGATAGGGGTTTAGGAGCGTTCGTAACACTTCTCTTCCATTCTCAAGGCAGTGCCTTATCTATGACTCATTCTTTATCAACCAATCATATAATAGATGCCAGACATTGTACCACATTCATTGTACCCAATCACTGTTGCTTACATAAACACACCTACAGTAATATATAAACCCCATGTCAGTAGCATACAATCCCCAGTTTAATTAACTTGGGTTTTCCCCTCCAATCCTACTCTCTAAGCTCATGAGCATCTTCTTTCTTTCTTCTATAACAAACTCTTGATTTCAAGGGTTGTTTCAGGTGGAGTCTGTAGATATGCATGTTTATTGTTGGACATCTTCAAATTTTGATATGTACAGATCCCTGGTATCAGTGCATGTTTTATATGTTTTTTTTTTGGAGGGGGGGGGTGTTCTGTTCCATAAACCCATGGAAGTCAAACTTCCCTGGTGACCAATGTGTTCTCAATCAGAGTGTCAGTTGCTCATAACACTTGGTAAATCTGCAGTCATCAAGCCCATTAAGTGTTATCACCATACAGCTTTGGTGACAATGTATGGCTCCATGTATGTATCTGGGCACTTGGTACATCAGGGCCAGCATAGTTGCAAAGCCATGCAGTGCCAACTGAGTAAAAATGCAGTCGAGGAATGGCAATGATCTGGTCCCGATCGACTCTGTAAACTGCACACATACACATGGTTTGGCACCAGTTTGAAGCATTGTTCTGTGAGTCTGTGACAAAGTGCGAAACAAGGCAAGTTTCACCTGCTCATCACTCCCACCATGACTGGCAGGATGGCCTACGTTCAATTCTCTGTGACAGTGTGGAGCTCACTTCAGATAGTTGCTTCCAATCACGCACATCTTTAGCCGATCAGGACATGTCACAGTATCTGTCATGCATGTCAGGTCATGATCGTTTAACGTTTAGCGATGCTACTAGGATGCCAGTCATTGTACCTTTGCGAAACCAAACTCGTCTTCACCAATTGTTGTGCTGAGTTCAATGCAGCGACCATCGAGAATCCTCTCTGCCATGGACGGGGCCATCACGACTCGTAGATCTGGGAGCAATTACACCTTATCTGATGATCCCTGGATTACCAAATCTCTGATTATACTCTACCCTCCTCGCTTCCACCGGCGAATAATCGATCGAATCTATCCCGTAGCTTTCTAAAAAGATGAGAAAGATAGCTGCCATTCCAGTGACAATATGCTCATAATAAATAAATAACCTAGACAAGAAATATCGCAAGTCAAGCATAAATAATGGTACATATGTCTTCCGGAGACGTTATATCGAGGTAGCAATAAATAGCTTTACACGACTCCCCTTCAAACCAAACCATAAATTTAAGAAATTGAATTATCCTTGCATACTTCACGCCAGTCGACTGCAATGGAGAAGAAATTAGTGTTTGTCTCTTACATACCATGTTAAGACGACGCACCGGGAGGCTTTAACTTCGCCACCTCATCAGTCGATTCAGCCATCACAACAGCAAATCCACTAAAACACATGTTAGTGTTTAAATTCGAGATCCGTGCACGAACATAAACGCACTGGTGGAGATGCCAGTCAATATGGCTAACAATCGGGTATGAGATCAACGCGGCTTAATAGAATTATTCACTCACCAATGAATGATCCAAGGCCCGGGATTATCGGTACGGAAGCGAATGGTTACATCGTCGTTCCCGCGCCCCATGGAAACAACATCACGTCGGACAGGATTTACAAAGTTAGGGGTGCTGTTACCGGCAACCCTCACGACAGAGAAATCATGCTATGGAAATATTTGAATAACCAGACAGAACGATCGTAATAGGTCACGTACGCCATGCAGATGAATGGGATGCTAAAGAAATAAGCCACAGTCAGCTTGTACTAACTTTTCACAAATTGCGAGCTATACTCACGGGTCCACCGGAGAAAAGGTCAGTGGGAATGGGGAAATTTAACTCTATAACCTTGTTTGGTGGCAGTTCATAGATACTGCCGCTGGGTAGCAATTGCGAGGGATGTAAATTTCCTTTGAGAATCTGGAGAAGCACGGGGGTGGGAGGGTTTTCCCAGGTTACACCGTTAATTTCCCACAATTTCGACGTCCTGTCGAAGGCAGGAGCAAGCTGAATAGATACATCCGCTTTTCCGATTTCGGGCTCCCCAGGGGCCTCTGGGTTGATCAACGGGTGAAGGTCAGCCTCATTGAAAGTGAGTTCATATGGGCCAGGATCTGAGGTGGGTTCCACGCTCGGCACCCCAGCGTACCGCAGAATAGCAGAATTGATTCCACTCGTGAATTCACCATTTTTGTTTGAACTGGAACGAATCCAATAGTTTCCTTTCTCCTGGTTTGCTTTTACCACTACGGAGTAGCGTTGGCCAGCCAAGATGGGGATCGAGTCGACTTGTATGGGTTGCACTGGACTCCCATCTACCTCGATAATGGTCATCCGGTGACCATCGATAGTGAAGTTGAACCAAGGATCGCACGACATGCTGATGACACGGAAGCGATAGCTAAACCCATAGCGGACACTGACAACCGCGAGTGGGGCCGCCGGGCCACCAGGGTAACGGCCACGACCATTGATTAAGGTCGAGTTTGGATTCACGGGATCGCGGATCTCGCCAAGTACTGGACCAAGTATATGGTACCTAAGCCCGAGTCAGACAGAAGCCCTTGTTAAACAAGGAATTATTCACCAGTCTGATAAAGTTATGACCGTGTTCACTGTTCATAATGTCAAATAAAGAACACGCCGCAAGAAATGATGGAAACGCACGATTATCAACTTGATACATGTCTTTATGCGGGTCATCGGGATCATAGATGATCAGTGGTCCTCGAAGGCCATCGCAGTATTGAATTCCAAAATGTGAGTGATACCAGTGCGTCCCAGTCTGGTCAACGTTGAATCAATACACAAAGGATTTCTGAGGCTTAATTGGACACTCGGTGACCCAAGGAACGCCATCAGCATAGTTGGTGTTTGTCTGAAAGATTCCATGCCAATGCTTTTGGATACTGGTCAGGCTATGGGTGTGCAAAGTGAGTGGTATGGTTACTTACGATGTCAGTGTCTACGTCCATGGAAGTATTGGTGAGTTGATTAGTAACTCGGATGGCGGCTTGACGGCCCTGAAGGACATGAGAACACGATCTCACTATTATCATAGTTCTTACCTTTGTGAGTTGGATTGTTGGCCCAGGGAATACGCCATTGGCAAGGACAGCTCTGCAAATCATCAGTAATGCTCTAAGAACAGAGATGTACGCAGACTTACGATTGGCTAAACCCATCCGGCGCGATGATACGTTCACGATATTAAGCTTTCTGTTGTCAACCGCACTACTGTCAACGATGCTGGCATCTGTCGCCCCAGAAGCCTGGGGCGGTGGCACAGATACTGCACTAGAAAAGAATAGGGAAAGCACGACTAAAGGGAGGAGTAACATCTTGAATGTTACGAGGGTGTTTGGATGAATGACCATAGGCCGCTCTTGCTTCCTTTATATTCTGGCACACCAGGGATCCCTGAGGCTTTATCGCAAGTCTTGTTGTGTAAGAGCTCAGCCTCCACTCTCGTTTCTTTGGACTATACCGTTCGGGTACCACCGCCCTTCATTCCCCTACCTCTTCCACCACAGGCCTGTCACTATACCAGGAAAGGATTGAATAGACAGATGCGTGACTTGGTGTAGTGAATGGTGTGGATGACTCCTGGCTATGGCAGCAGGCTGGAACGGGTTAGTCCGCCATGCAACACTGAGCAGGATGGGAGACTCAGACTCATCAGACCATACGGGAACATAGGAACGATCACGAGAGCCGACGTGCGTTAGTGTACCTTGCAGTGAGAAAGTACGCAATAGCAGTTGAGAATCCCGACTATCCCAAAACCACAAGGTTGAAGCTAAATTTCAGAAAACTTGACTGTTGTAACAGGGATGTGACAACTATAAGATCGATCGTATCGCGGTGGCCGCACGACTCCTATAGTTTCAGGAAATGGTCCTGTAAATTGATCCCGATTACTTCAGCTTGACGTTTTCCACAGGGGAGAATGCTGGTACAGCATAATTTGGAACCTCATGTACAGCGTTGGCACATAGAGTAGCGGTGTTCAAGCTGACAGAAACAGAAGTGTTTGCTGATAGGTCGGGATTCGTGGCAGCCAGAAATCGATCCAACAGACCGAGTTGACTTCGACAAAGCAACAGGACCTGACTGCAGACCAAACAAAATATCAGCTTACACGAATGCCGTGGTAGCAAACAGTACATTGGCAGACCTTGGTCAGCCCAAGTTGCCTGAATCCAGTGCCCGCTTACGCACTATTCTGATTTATTTTGACAGCTATTCCAGCCAGGAGGAACCCAGTAGGTCCCATCACTGGCAATTACAATCCTAATCACTCAGAACCAGACGCAGCAGTGGTTTCAATAGGAAACCTGCATTGGTATAAATGAACTAAAGCCTAGCTCGCTTGCAGCCCGGTACTTATTGCAGAGATACCATCGTCGAGGTAGGTGTATCCTCTTTCTCGGTTTCTGTTCGCTGGCGCAGAAATGGATGCACAGAACGCCGCATAGTTTGAGGTAGTGCGACAAAGGTGAGATCTGCGAACTTGAATTGCCCAAGTTAGTCTGTGGCTGTGCTCGTTGAAACACAGCACTCGACGGTAGACTGGCCTCAATTGAGTGAGCGCTTGAACGTCAAATTTCATGTTAAAATCAGATTCGATCACACTTTCCACAGTTTTGAAGAACGGATAGCGCTCCCCCTCGCCTGATGTATAATCTCCATCCCGGTCTCAAGTTCGAGACTCACTTGGACGGCGAAGCGACGATGAAATTCGAGTTGGTATCGGCCTGGTTACACATTTAGCAAAGGGCTATTGCACCTGCTGGGACTCCAAGTCGATAAACCTGAAATCAAGCTATGCCGGATTGCTGTGTCGATCTGTGCGAATTGCGGATACATGAAGTATGTATTCTCTCGAAAACTTGGTGAAATTCAACCTTCCTATTGCCAGTGCCACAGAACTCCCTCAATGGCTTGCTTCAAGAAACCTGCAGAACGTCCTACATATCAGTGCCCTTCATAAGGCGACGGGGATACGGTACCATCAAACACAGCCCAGATCTCAACTATGAAGAGGTTCGACTTCGCACCTTCCTTTTTCTAGTAAATTGGTTCACCCTCTGGGCAAGCCCCAACTCACTCACTCTTACTTCAATTGTCTTTTGGAAAAACGTTACACTGGCTCATATCGCTCGGGCTGAGCATTGCTGCATCTCCGCCAGCGTACGTTTTCTACTACTTGATTGGTTTAAATGGTGATTACTGTCGCTGTTTTTTGTTCCCCCGAGGCATTATGGCCTCCCCTCACTCCTTAGATTCTGTACGGTTCCGGTCCCGAAATACGATCCTGCTATCATATATTGTCGTGTTTGGTTCAAGCTCTGCTCCAGTTACTTTCTCGTGTTGGGATATTCTGATCATCTTTGTCATCGTGCATTTGGTGATCGTGTCCTTCACATACTTAGCTTTTGTCACGCTGTATTCTTGCAGCCACATGTTATCATGCTTTATTCCCAGTGAAAACTGGTTATAACCAGGTGTCATCAGATATCACCAGGTATGAACCGGCCGGCTTTAATATCATGACGTAGCAAATTTTAACATCTGTAATGTACTGTTATGGCGTTGTTGTTGCACTCGATGACAGATTGTCTGATTGCAACATCGATCTGAATGCCTCATCGCACGGTACACCACATCAAACACACATCACACGCATCGATAGCGCAAAGCAGCACGTCGTCACTTAGTGTTTCGAACTTGCCCCACTCTTTTGAACTTGCCCCACTCTTTTGAATTTGCCCCACTTCAACTCGAACCGTGCACCACTTGCTGTGCCATCCGTTCTGTTTCCTTTACCACCCATTTCATCGTCGCCGTCTTCATTGTTTCAGCGTTCCCTCTGTCAAGCTCACGACTCGACTCGACTCGCTCGCCCATTTGGCCTCCTGGCCTCTTCAAGCAGTCAGAATATCATCATTGGAAGGGACAAGCTACTATCTCTTCCTGCTTGTGCATTCGAGAAGCTCCTGTACGATACCTTGAATGGCAAGGCCTTACCTGGGTGACGTCCCCTGCACTCAACTCTCCGCTTGCAGACTACTGATCGCCACCCTCATTGCATGGTGTGCCCACATTGTGTCCCTGGAACCATGGCCTCTCTTTGCCATTCTCCCTGCGACATGCACCCAACCACACACACAAGTGTACTCCACTCAGAATGGGCCGAAGAAGGATGTGAAAATGTGGCCTGCTTGCTCTCGTCCCGTTTGCTCTCGTTCTGGTCCTGCTCGCTGTCATTCCAATTATGTGTGCTCTCGTTCTGGCCCTGCTTGGTCTTGTTCTATTTATACACCACATCAATATCATGCACTAATTTCCTTTGTAGAAATTTGTGTGCGCACTGATGGCTCAAAGCGTTCAAAGATATGACAAGCGGGACAACTCCCGAGTTTAAAGATTATTGCAATCCACTGAGCAAGAAGCAGCGCGAGGTAACCCTTAGTATTTCCTTGGTTCAGTGTCTGACAACATCCCTTGTAGGCGTATGATAAGGAGGCCAAGGATTTAGTAAGTCATTTTATTTATCACGAACCATTTATTCACTGTTTGCTAGGTTGCAAAGAATGCTTGGAACAAGGACGCCTACAATGGTCCACTCACTCACTCTCGTCTGCAGCTGTCCCATCCACTCTCTTCGCCTGCTCTTGCTTACACTTACCTCTGTACCCACTCTCGCTCTCATCTTCTGCCGCCCGCTCTCTCGCCTGCTCTCGCTTCAAGGCACTCGTCACTTTAGCTGTTCTCACTCTCGTCTGTTGCCATCCACTCTCTTTGCCCGCTCTCGCTTACACTTGTCTCTGTACCCGCTCTCGCTCTCGTCTTCTGCCGTCCACTCTCTCGCCCACTCTCACTCTCGCTTGCACTTGTTTCTTTGCCCGCTCTCGCTCTTGTCTGCTGCTGTCCACTCTCTTTGCCCGCTCTCGCCTGCACTTGTCTCTGTACTCGCTCTCGCTCTCGTTTGCTGCTGTCCACTCTTTTGCTCACTCTCGTTTGCTGTCGTCCACTCTCTTCGCTTGCTCTCGCTTGCACTTGTCTATTAGTGTACCTGTTTGTGCTAGTGCCATTAATATTATTGTTTTATGTGTGGTCAGATGTGGTCAAATGGAGAGCGATCCAGATAGAAGCAGGTGTGACAAGATCTAAAACATGTTATGCATTTGATATGTAGTCAGATGTGATGAGATTTGACTCGGGTGTACGTTGAAAGTTGAGAATGGGTCAAAATATCACGATGTATGAATTTTACAGACGTATTGAGATCTCATAATACCTCGTTCTGCCCCCTCATATCGAAAATCTCAAATAAGTCTCACTTTATAGGGAGATTATCATCAGGTATTAATCCAATCTCAACACGTTTTTGGTTGAGATCTCGTCACATCTGGTCACACCTGGTTACAACCAGTTTTCACTGGGCTTTATTCATGAAGCCCTTCGGGCTGGTGTTGTAAACTACGTGCGTGATTGCAATCGCTAGCTCGAAGCAAAACATTGCATTGTCTTTACGTGTGCATGGGAGCATGACGATCGCCCCATTCCTCTTAACCGGCATTTGATGCTCTGCGATAGCTTGGCGCTCATCTTAGCTCACCATCATCAAAAAATATTTTTAACCTCTGTGAGCAGAAGATCCTCAGTAGGCTTTTGAAACTCATCACACCACTAGTAGTCATAAGGTCGTACGCATTCAAGCATTGAAGCTCAAAAGCCGGGACAAGATAGGCTGTGGTCGTTGTAGACATCGATATTGCAGTGGTCTAGTGCGGATAAAGAAGATCTAGAGATAAAATCTGTTCAGCAGACGAACTGAGAACTGCCCCAGAGTGGAGTTGTCGAACCCTGTGTATGACAACAGTCAATGACAACCATAACAAACAGCGAGTGACGCATATGGCAGTGAGCGTTGGGCCAAGTTCCAACGGGGAATGTCCTGTCGCAGTTACCATGTTCCTGAAGAACCAGTGCAGTGACCTCGCAGTTCGTTGTACCAGACGGCCAACGATGACAATGACATGCCGACAGCAAAGAGGTAGGCGTCGAGAGACACGAGCGAGTCGTATCGTTGGGATTCGTCGTGGATGTTGGTAGATTCAGCTGCCAGTGGAGTTGGACGGAGAGTCGCCGCCTTGTCCTTGCCAGCTTGTGCCACAAGAGACGCAGTGTGTTACACTAGAGAGTTGTGTGACACCACATAACGAGGCAGCAGCAATGGAGAAATGATCTACGTAGAGTGCGGGAGGCCTCAGGCAGAGTCAGGTTGAGATGGCTGCGAAATTTGGCGCTTACCACAGGTACACGACACGAACTACGTGCTCAACGCTGTGCTAGTATGCGAGTCAAAGTCTCGCAGAAGGCAGAAAGCAACTTGATATGAGGCTATGAGCTGTTAGTGAGTGTCAATTATGCCATCGAAGCAGTTCGAAAAGTTGGTTCCGTGATTTCCTATGAGCTTGATGGAGACAAACGTAGATCATCAGTCGACGGCTTCGAGGCACGACTCGGAGTAGCTGGCGACGGGTTTTTGGGCTCCGGCGTTGGGCGCATACAAAGCATCCGCTTGGATGCGTTCGGGTGCTCTCGCATCTTCCTTCCGCTCCCCTAACATCGGCTGGGTTCACGGATTCTTTTCCCGCCCCACCCACCTTCTCCCTGTACTAGTAGAGTTTTTTTCGTTTTGTTGTTCAGTCATGTCCGCCTTCGCTTCACATCCCTTTCAACTCGCACCTCACATAACTTGAATGCCGAGGACCCCGAAGTCACTGCCAATGTAACACGTCTTGTGGGGCTCGCTCTTGGCCGTCTTCTTCTTGACAAAAAAGTAGACAGTAAGAGTAAGTATACATCATGCCTGAATCACTGGGAGTGGGCGGCGATCGTGGCATGGCCAACAAATCACAAGGTCACGCTGTGATGTGAGTTCGGGGGCCAATGATCCTGGCAGCATCCGAGGTGTGACTCTCACAACTTTGGATTCCGCATAAACCACCGTAATCTTGGTTGGGAGTTGGAAGTACAGCCCAAACTTGAATAACGTACGCGCCTGCGCGGACATAGGGCGACAACCGTAACACATCATGTTGGCACCGCTTGGTAAACAAGGTGATGAATCGATGAGAAACCGGTCCCAGACTCCCAGTTCGCTATCAAGTACAAATTTGCACAAGGAAAGTCCGAAGGCAGGGTGTAAGCATAATGAAAACATCACTGGCGTCCGAGAATGAGCTAGGAGGAGACTAACGTCCACCTTTATAGCTAAGCCCACCCCCCATCGACCTTCCTCGGTACAATCTCAATGACTTCGATCCCCTCGTTCTGCCCATTATCCACGCTGCCAATAAGTGTTCTCTGTGTCTCATATGACACGTTGGGTGCTCTGACAGCACCAGCGCGGGCCCGTAGAGTGGACAAGCCGAACCCAGTGTCCATATCATCGCTCTGTCTGCCTTGAACGCCATGCGCCGCGTCTGCATACATCTCCCGTATACTTATGATGAATCGGGGGGTCAGCGTGTATACGGGCACGTTGTCGAGGATGCCTGCTATTATCACTGGCCAGCCCGAGGTTGGAATCTTTTCCATTTCCCAAAGCAGGTTGACGAGGGTCATCAGAAAAATGCTGCAGTCAACACGGGTGTCACTCTTGACACGCATATCACAGGTAATGACGTACGTAAAGAAGTAGAGGACGCCCTGCCGGACGAGGAAATTAACGTATCGGGTGAGTTGCCACTGCTTTGTGGCCTGGTACATCTGAATTGATTGCGTGAAGAACCGGAAGAGGGCTGAGATGCACAACACCACAGCAAACGACATTTGCAGGATGGTAGATATCGTCTCGAAAACGAGAAATTTGGATTGCCGCTGCGCCGAGCAAACTGAATAGTTCAGTACTACGACTGTGGAGTCTGATCATCGGTCAGCGTAACGTACATGCATCAGCCCAGTGGCCACGGTGTCCACGCACATTTTTCATACACGGCATCGCTGTAGACACCAGCGTCGACTACCATGGAGAGGATCTCGATGGTGAATACGGCAAGGAGAACGATGAAAATTATCCTCGATCGATTGTACATTGCCCATACGCGCAAGATCATTATAACTAAAACCGACATAATCAATTCCATGTTCGATCGTGGAATACACATTCACTTACAATCAGCTGCACCGAGAAAAAGAAGGTATGTCCAGGATTCGACATTACCCATTACCCTACCTTATAATACCGGTGAATGAAATGAACGAGGTGAGTTTCGAGAGAGAGCTCACAACTATTTCAAATGAAAATATCAGAAGTGTGACGACGAGGACAGGTTAAATACTTACGTCTAAAAGGACATGATACTGCAAGTTAGTCCGTTGTTTATATAAACCATAGGCATGGAGAACATACCTCCGCAACAGGTACAAAAATACTTCCGACTTGGCCACAGTCAAAATCCTATCAAGACTAGTCTGCTGATGAAACTCACAGAGCGCAGAGTATCTGACGAATGCACAACCTGAACGTCAGCATTCAGCATTCCATACAGCGGCTCATAAGCTCACACAGAGTTATATAAGCCACAATAACGGACCTATGAAGATGTTGTCAGTAAATGGCCCTGACGAACTATATTTCAGTACATACGAAAATGTACAATGTTGAAACCCAGGTCCACGGCTTGCTCTGCGATCTTATCAGCAAATCATCATGTAGCTAGAAATGGTTGTGCACTGACCCAAATGTATTCTATCTTTACCAATATCGATCAGGAAAATCGATCCAAGCAGCACAAAGAGTACGTGACCTGACCTCTTTTGGCAATACAAGGACTGGCGTCGTGACTCAGTTTGCGTCTTTGTTGGAATGAAAATTCGACTTACTGTAATCATATCCGACAGCAGTTATCAATGCCACTACAATGATCTTGTGAGACTCGGATTAAATCGGGTGTGTGCGATGAGCATACCAGACAGAAAACTGTTTCGCTGAAGGTCCGAGATGGTAGACAGTAGAATGGAAAGTTCAGCGGAAGACATGGTTTCGACAGGCTCGAGCAGAGGCAACCGGAGAGGGATGGATAAAAAGAGGGTATGGACAACACACCGCCAAGGCGCCCAGGCCGATGAGCTATTTGAAGACCACTTGATTCGTTATGCGGTGGCGATGACAATGCATCATGGGGTTGGTGCGGCGGACTGCCGGTAGGGGACTCGTGAACTCCACAGAACGGAACTTTGAAACAGCGAGCTCACAGCCTACCGAGCATCATGATGACATGATCATTAGCCATGGCGACGCCACAGGATGCATTATAAGCTGGCCGCTTATCCCCCACTTTATTCCAATTTGATACATGCATTGGCTTCCATTTCATCAACTTCTGTTGGTTTACTAGTAGGTCCGCTCTTATCGATTGCTGCATCAACATTCATGCTCTTTGAATATCGCTGCCACTCTCACCATTGATTAGTGGGTCGGACTCTCTATTGTATGGTGGCACTTTTTGAGTTGGGTTGATTGCCGCGACTATGAACGCCGCTGCCGGCAGCAGGGCTTCTCCGCCGTGATTCACTGGACTTCACTTCCACGCATGCAACTATGACTTTACTTTTTTTCCCAGCAGTCATTGGTGATGATGGAGACAGGATTCCACGAGAAGACTCGAGTTCATACAGGGCGGTGCTTTCAAGAGCTCAGTCAGCAAGTCCGGAATGAGCCTGAGGCTCACCGGCGCTCACCAACGGTTTCGTATCTGCCTGATATGATGATCTATTCACTGTGGACATCATACTGATCTTGGCCATCAAGAAGCATCCGTACATTAACGGCCAAAAAAAAACTAGCACAGCAGTCCTACTCGGCACTTCTCAGTCACGAGATAAATGTGCACATGTTACCTAGTTCGTGAAGTGAACATTCAGAAAAAAAGGAGATTAGTACTGACATTAGCCACCGAAGAAAAGCGCTCCCATGCAAAGCAGGCGACGAGTTAGAAGAGCACGATGGAATGCTATCGGAAAGCATGGCTCAGCAGTGGCTGAGATGTTGGCTATATCATAGAGATAAACAGATCGGGTTGAGACGGAAACTGTCGCGATAAGTGCATCGGTTCAAGATGTCATTGGGTCCTGGGCAACACATTGTAGCTACCTGCTAACTCGAAGTCTGCGAAAGTGCTATCGAGTGTGATCATGTCCCTGAACACGACACATTGAGCGAGCGTGCACTTTCCTGCAGGCCAGGGTTGTTCGCGAACCTAGGCGAAAAACCCACCACATACATCGCTTTACGTGTTCAAAGCTGTATGTCCACCTTGAACGGTCATATTGAATTACCCATACCAGCCACAGTCGGTCCTGCTCTCACATTCTCATCGAATCCTGACGCTCTCGTTTCAATCGAATACACCCATCGAACGGAACATTTCTAATCGGCAAAGCGATCACCTTTCTGAGCGTTTTGCGCGGTCCTCCGTAGATCCACTACTGGAGGCCAGAAACCCCGGGCGCGTGCTCTAAATGCATTTCTTATACTTCCATTCAGCTATCGAGGAGCATGACATAGGGAATGAGGAATGAAAAGATCAACCGACTAGGGTAGTTGGTTTCATCCTGAACTCCAAGGTATTCAGTGGTTGGGCATAGCACGCGGACCAACGTCTCCGGGGACAAGTTGAGCGGTTTGAGCTACATAGTCGCCAAAAACCAGACTACACTCCGAGGTGAGAGGACTCGGCATATGTACCTTGGCAGGCCCGGGATTTGCATTTTTGAAATTTGGGCATCATCTCCGACGATATCGAGGTACATACCGACAACGTCATACACATCCACTACAGTATAAGGGACAGTATTACTTCGCGCCTAAGAGAATCTGGTTCTTCTTACTTCTTTATCGACCATTCCTTTGGGTCTCGATCCTGCCTGTCCCCTCATGCCAGTGACGCGATGGGGCACAATATTGTGTAGGAAGACGGCAATGAAGCTCAAAGCAGAGTGGGAAGGGGTTTGGGCCAAGGAGGTGGAAGGAAGGGTTGTACGGTAGTAATGAAGTTGATATGGGATGATGAGGAAAACCAAACCGGATAGGGTCTTTTTGGCGTCGATGGCTGGATCAGAGGGGACGCGTTGATTTGTCGTTGATGCAATGAAGGATGGTTAGAAACCTTGATGATAATAGAAAGGGTCTAACAGCCAGACGAAGGAGTAATTTTCTGGATTCGAGAAGATGTCGGCTTTGCATTATGTCCTGAGCTATGTGGCGGTATATGGCTGGAAGAATGGGGCCGACATCGCGACCACCGGAACCCTTGTCATGGGCAGCAGACGGGCTACCCGTTCGAGAAGGCGACGACCGAGGCAGGCAATGAAAGAGTACACGTAAGTTCTCCAGTTTTTGAGGTCCGCTTTTTCGAGACCGCAAGCGGTGCCGTGATTCAGACGAAGGTGCGCGATGTCCAGCGTGATCGCATCAACCTGGGAGAGTGACGACCAGGGATCCCGGTGAATTGAAAATTAAGCGAAGAAGTACCGCGGGTTGCTCCGAACGCTGTGTACCAATTTATCTCGGCTCCTCTTGGAATCTAGGAGGGTCAGGCTGTGTTTTGATGGCCCTTAGATCAATGGACCTCTGTGGCGTTTTTGTGGACGGTAAGTATTCACGGGTTCATTATGTTCAATGACAAAACGTCTGGATGCCGAGGGTCGAGAAGGGCTTACTTATGGGATGGATTTTCGACAACCAACAGCAGATTGGCCGTTAGCATCGGCAGACGAGCCATTTCACGATCGCATTCATTATGAGACATATTTCGTCCGGACGAGATGCATGTCTGCCAGTGATTCGCAACCTGCAGAGCTTCGGAGAAATCGCCGGGGTCCCCTCCGCCATTCATAAACAACTGATATGAAACTTGAATCACGGCGTGGATGCGCTCCCTGCCGGCAAAGTTGAACTTGATGACCTCTAGGTACCGGATCCATCACTCGATTAGCGGCACGCAGGACACCTTTACTCCGAAGCATGTAATCAGGCTGGCATGGCCTTGTCATGCTTTGGAACTTGGAAGAAAAACTAAACGACAGCACTCCCAGCCACCATTACCCCCAGGGCGAACATCGTTTGCACCATGTTACCATATGCTCATGATAACTGTAACTCGAGGGGTCGGTGTAAACCAGAGTGCGAATGCTAGAATTTACAATCGCATTACTTGCCGTCCCGAGGCACTATGACTCGAAAGACATGGTCTCTACGCCAAGGCACATAAGGAGAATTCCTAGTGCTGGTTTCAATCGATGTATGTTGATCATATGGATAATTGTAATGTTCATCAGAATATAGGGAAGCACCACGAGAGTGACTCGCAACTGTTCGAGATATGTCAGTTATCTTCAGCGAGCTTTAAAAAACATGGCAAAGACATCAACAGCACTGTCCCTGCAGGTACAACAACAAATTCTCGTGATACCGACAAATTTCGGGCGGGCCTACCAAAGTAAAGTCATAAGTGTACGCCGCTCCAGACAATAGGTAGGGCCATACAATGTCAACGCACCACGATAGGGGAGAACTATGGATAACATGGTCATATCCAGCGACAATGAGGATGACGACTGCGGAGTGCTTGTGAGCTCGTCGTCCAATTAATCACACTGGCATGCAACATACGAGGCCTTCAACCTGTTGCATAGTCTAAGCAGACTTAACATGGATGGCATCATCCCAATGTTAGACGAGGGTCGAAAACGTGGCAGGATTCTACTCCCGAGAGGCCTGGCTAACTGGCCTTTGAGGGCGTGTAGGAACGGGATCTTCGAGGTCATAATGAACCCGCATGATTTTTTATCCTGAAACCAATTCAATAGCACAAGGGCCAGTAACTTCGTGGATCAATACGGTTCCAGCTTGAAGAGCCTCAGGTGAGGCATTGCGCAACAGCTCGTCAGTATTCACTTTCGTTTTCCGGGTCAGATACTAAGAAAAAATGCCACGATGTCTCGTTTGAAGTGATTGCATCCTGCGAAAATGAGATGAAGGAACAAGAGATCTGGGTGACATCGTCATGTTTGCATTCTTGGCTTCAGACTTTGGCATACGTACGAGATAAGTTGGTACCAAGTTCATCTGCAAAGGCGATAAATGCCAACGTCCTGAAGAATCATACCTCGCAAAGGACCGCCTAAAATGAAGCTTCACCGGCGTGGTGTTGATGATACAGACAACGCGTCGAATGGAATGATTGATTTGGGCCTAGACGCGAGACGCACACAAAATAAAACATGGGCGCTGGATAGAAACGCCAAGAGGAAGACGCGGCAACTAGACGGGACTGTCAGTCACTGGAGATTCGGATGGTACTTGACATGGCGTGTCACAGTGGTAGTACTGTTTCGAGTTCTCCTTCGGTACTTGGATGTTGATTGCACCCGAGCTGAGACGACTGCGGGTGTCATGGCGATACCCAAGGTCTCTCGTGACTGGTCAGAATGGGGATAGAGGTGGTGGTTTACGATGAAGATTCGCGCCAGGTTCCAGTCGAAGATGAGACGGACATGGCTGGCGTCCAATTTTGTTCGTCCCGTATCATGGCCCGTCTTCGCAAAGACACCTTCAGCGTCCCCGTCCTCGCGCCTCCTCTCCGAATCGTCGCGACGGGCACCGTCTTTCTCACCCACTCGCTCCTTCTTCCTGCCCACCCCAGCCCTGGCACCGTCGCGCGCGCTCAGTCCGTCGTCACCGCCCGCGGGGGTGCCGCCGCTCATGTCCTCACGCTCCTTGCTCAACTCGCCGCCACCGCGCCTGCAACGGGCGATGTCGAGCCCATGCTCATTGCTTCTATTGGTGGCAACCCCGACGCGGCGCGCCTTCGCGATGCCCTCGAAGCTGCAGGCGTTCGAACAAAATACTGCAAAATTTGGACTGGCCTCGGTGTGCCCTCTGCGTGGGTCATCCACGCCCGCGACACCGACGCCCGCACGGTCATCAACCACAACCCCCTCCCAGAGATCTCACATGAAGACTTCATCAACCTTATGGGTCCCGTTCTTGCACCCGAAAATTACGTCGGTTTTAGCGTGCCCCCACTCCCGCCCAACCCCCCGCCCATCGCGAGAGACCAGCACAACCCATCGCCCGTCTCCCTGTTTCCAAATACTCTCGCGCCGCCATCTGCACCTCGTCCTTCAATGTCCTCTCGTCCAAATACTACAGCATCAGCGGCCCCTTCGCTGCCGCCTGCGCCGCACACGTACAACGTTCCCAGCCCGAACCCAAATTCGCCCGCGCCATTCGATTGGCTTCACCTAGAAGGTCGGAGCGTGCGTACGACCCTTGCTAATCTGATCGGTGTTGACGGACTCGCACGTGAACGCAAATGGCGTTCACATTTCGTCATCTCCGTTGATCTGGGTCGTCGCGCCCGCGAAGGTGTCGAAGTGGTTTGTGCTTCTCATTCGTACGCGCGTTGATGACACTGACCTGCCCCACAGCTCATCCCGCATGCAGATGTCATTTTTCTTACACCTTCTACCTTTCCGTCCCTTGCCACTCTGACTCAACCCGCTCAACCCGCACCACTCTCGCCTGGTGCTGCTCCATCACCCCGCGCGATTCTCCTTTCCCTTGCGCGCCATGCACCATCCCACGCCTTACTCATACTGGACGCCGGGCGCGACGGAGCTGCCCTCCTCAGCCTCCCTACTAGCGAATACCTCCAAAGCTCCGGATGGAACCAACTCCCTTCGTCCCATCCCAGTCTTCACCACCCAGTACCCCGTCCCGCCGGATTTGGCCATGGTCACACCATCTCCAACGGCTCGAGCGGAACGCGCGCGACGCGTCCTTGGGATGGCGTCGAGAGCGTACGTTCTGGATCGGATTTCTGGGCTGACGGTGCACCTCCCAATGACTCATTTGCGTCGCGCGAGACGCAGCGCTCAGAGACGCAGTCGCATCGTCGTCTACCCAGTCATGAATCGTTCCACCCGATGGATGATGACGACGAGGATGAGCACGGCGAGGAGGGTCGACAGACCCCGCAGCCAGAACGTGCCCGAGGATCGGAGGAGGCACTTGACGAAGAAGGCGCCCATGCGGCCTTTGTGGCCGGCATGATCTGGGCTCTCAGTAGGCGTGTCTTGCCCGGTCCGCCGTACGTGCCCAGTGTTGGGCCTGACGGGGAGACGGCAACCAAGGACGGTGTGGCTGATATAGGTATCCGCTGGCGGTTAGACGAGTGTTTGAGGTAGGTTTGTTGGCGTATGCTCTGCCCACGTACTGACGATCTTTACTATTGTGGTCAGGTTTGCGACGGAACTAGCGTGTCGGAAGGCGCACAGTCGAGCTGACGACGTCAGCGGCGTGGCATCCTCCTCCGGGCATGCCAAGGAGCGTGACGAATGGGATGGACTAGGGGAAGCAATGCGGAGTGCGGGGTGGTTTGATTGAATCGACTGGATCTATGTGATATTTACGCCCGTCATGACTTTTTTCACGCTCTTGATACCCGCCCAAGAAACATACGCTCGTATACCACAGGTTTGGAATACACTTTATAGAAACTATGCGTTCATGTCCTGCTAAATGCTAATTTTAGGTTCCATTACATCCCTATGTCAGCCTGGTTTGAAGCGCGACGCTAATCACAATCGGGACTTTCAGGATTGAAAGATTGTTTTTACAACACTAATGCTAGTGACAACCTTCCAGTCCATCCCTGCCCTTGACGCCCCAGCGAGAATATTCTTCGAAATCCACCAAGTATTGTCTATCAAGAAGAGAGAATATCGACGCACCAGTAACGAAGAAGTCATGTAGTCACCCAGGCAGGTACGTCATTTTGAGTTTACTAGCGCATTATCCTCGCGACCCGGTCCGATTACGCTGGTCACCAGGCCCTGTGTCAGCATCATGATCATGAGCCATTTCTTTCAGGCAATTATTGATCACTCTGTTGTTCTCGTCTACTTGACGGTCCTCATTTGCTTGAGTACCATCCGTCTTTGTCCTGTTTTGAATTTGGGGTTGTCATTTTGACCCCAAGTAATGACCTGCAGTCTCGCATGCATGTTTGGTCGTTAGTCTCTTCACAAACTGGTGACGTACGCTGTGGCGCAGTGTTTCGGATATTGAGAAGGACATGCCAGCGTTGCAACGTTGAACACTGATAAGGTATCTTCTCGATGCCAAAACCGAATTGAACACTGCCGGAGGTCCGTATAAACAGTGGATGTGTCGTTACCCGATTATCGCGTGAGACAAGCACCAAATGGTGAGTCTCACCCCGTTTTAAGGCACGTTGAGAATAAATTGCTTACCTCAGTAAACTGAACTCTGGGTCACCGGTCATTCCCGATCATCGTAGGCGGCCGCTCTGAGAGACCAGAATTTGGGTATCACGTCAATACTCAAAGTATGCGGGACGAGTTGAAGATTCTGCCGCAGCAATAGCAAACCTCCCTTTGGGCTACTCGTAGTCAATTAGCACTGCATCGCTACCACATGTGACATTCATTTTGGCGGCATCCGCATCATCGCCATGGTGTGTTATTCTCCCAGAGAATGGGTCCGGTGCTCTTATAAACTGATAACATCTGCTACCGAATAGGGTGATACTCATACCAGTCTCACCTCTGCCGTGCTTCTGACCAGGTTTTAGTTTCGATCCATCAAGACTATGTCTTCTGACCTGCAGTCGACCATTATGGCAATTCAGCAGAACGATTATTTGTCTCGTACGCCGCGGCTCCTCTCTGCTCCTTTTCGTCAGCCTCATACTAGGCTATCTTCAGTCGCTCTTCTAACTGCTATCGGATATGATTACAGTTAGCCATATGTTCCATTCGAATTCGAACCACAGACTGATTCATAACAAGTCCTTGTTCTTCCGAAAGAGGTGCGACTCGTGTACTCTCTGTCATGCGCGGAAACGTGTCGCTGATTGATGGTCGCTGAAGATAGAGTACATATGGGTCGGTCAAAGCCATTCATTGAGTTGACCCATTCCTGACAGTGACATAGCATAAACCGTGGTCTTGGGTGTCAATCATGTACCTTGTTGTGCGTACTCATGTCCCAGTTCATCAATCATTAGGATGTCCTCTAACAAGAATTTAACAGGTCCGTTATTGTGGTCTGTATAATTACACGTAAGTTCATGGCGGCTGTAATATACGTACGGAATTCTGACCCTGGGCGCACACCAGGTCCAATTCCCTCAGTGAGTACAATCACAAATGGTGGGTATTATGGGGCATTGATCGCATCAACAGTGGGGAGTAGTTTCGTACCTGGTCCTACAATAGTACGTCTCTCAAGCTATAAATTGCCAATGGATGCGCCATGGACCACTATACCCCCCTAGGTGTAAGTCTTGGACCCCCCCACTACTGTCATGCGGTTGAGACGCGTCTAATTGGTGACATAGTTGTGAGCATTCAGTTGCATCATTTCACCTGCATTCTAATAACGAACCCTGTAGGCGAAGTGCTTGCCTTTAGTGAACAGTGGACATACATCCTCTTCCTCGGCGCAGCGGATTGTGAGTCGAGTCCTCTGATCAGAAATAACATTTTTGACGGCGGTTGCAGTCGTGATGATCCTGCGCGTATGGGCTTTGTACAACCGATCCAGGCTAGTCATCGGCGCTCTCCTTACCTTGTATTTCATCGAGATCACCTCCGTGTTGGCATCTGCCGCTTTCTATAGCATCCCGAAAAATGATCCATGTGTGTAAACTCGGGCTCGGTGGATGCGCAGTACTGTGACACTAACAAGCAGTCAGGGTTCGCCACCCAAGTATTGGAATATTCGTTATGCACGGAGAACGTCTTCGTGCCCGTTGCGAGCATTGTGAATAGCAGTTTCCAGATGGCATTCGCTGCGTTGCTGTGCACACTGGCCATCGTGTGCTTCGTGAGGCAGTCGCTTCAAATGTACCGCATCACGAAACAGTGGCAATTCAACCGGTATATATACCTACTTGTCAACCAAGGCACCCTCTATTTCTCAGCGTATGTCCAGTCCCCAGCTTGGTTCTCCGTCGTCATGGTACTTTCTATCGCTTTCTGACCTGAACAACGACCTTTCTGTCACAGGATCGTCCTGCTGAACTTCATGAGCCTGCTGTATGACGTGGGAGATATCCCGGACGCCGGATGGGAGTTGATATTAACAGCTATCGTGGAACTTCTTCCACTGTATGTTTTAACCCCCCGGTTCATCATCAGCATACGGGAGTTATATGCACATGATGTTCAAGGGAAACGCGGGGGTGGGATCGACACTGGGTTTGGTTTGTTTACTTTATCCGAGTCCACTCGTGATACTGTTGGAGGACCAATGGTGTTTGCAGCAGGCGTACAGAGCGAGGTTGCGGAAAACGTGGAAGCAGATAATGGGCAGAATGAGGGGGTGGGAGTCATTGAATTGGTTCCAAGGGAGGCTTGGTCTGCATAGCTAGCATAGTTGGATAGGTGGTCATTACCAACGTCTAGGACGATCGTCTCCTGACATATACCGGCCGTGTCTCGCGACTCGGATCTCAAACATATATTATTATATTATTATAAGTGGCACTCACGATGGCTGTGATTGATCGCTGGAGCCTCGCTGAAATTGCTCTGAAACCACATTGAAAGTTCGGGGTTAGCCTTGTCGGAGATTAAAAAAGATGCCTCCCTCAAGGCCTAATCCTTGCCGTTCTGATCGTCTGCTAGCCATGGCCAGCTCAAGTACCTCCAAGCCCCCAGCGTTGCCAGCAAAATCAACAAGGGGCCGACACAGCCCATCGAAGCCCAAACCGGCTCCGGTTCTAGTTCCCGCCTGGAACAGCAAGGGCAAAGGATGTCAAACCGTAACAACCGCTGCCCTGCAAGAAAAGTTGCCCAACATATCTTGGGACACAGTGCGTGTTGAACAGCTCGTTACCTGGCTTACGACCCGCCATGCGGATCGACAAATCCTTTATCTGGGGTCGCCACCACTTCCAGCTGCAGGTGAGAAGCCTTTAGGTAGGTCGAAGAAAGCCATACACGCCGCCATTGCAAAAGACATATTCGATGCTGACTCCACCTTTTCCACCAACCCTGAGAGGTTTACTGCCTCCGTTGGCAACCGATTACAAGCGTAAGTCATCCACTCCCCCTTCAACTAACTCTAATCTATTTACCAGCATGAAGACGGAGTACCGCAAAATGAAGGCGCGTCTCAAACAAACAGGAGTGGGCATTCAGCCAGGTACCAGTGACAGCCAGAACTTGATTGGTATGTCGCCACCGTTCCATTCAAGTTTTTACTGATTTTAATCTTAGAGGATATCCGTTTGAAATTTCCATTTTACGACGAGCTGGACTCGATCTGGTGTGGCATCCCCTCGTTTGACTCCAACATCAGCTCCTCCCATCCAAATGCCAATCATGCTGAGGACCTCCTGTCGCTTGTGAAGGACAAAGCTGTCAATGTGGAGGAAGAACCCGAGGGAGAGCCGTCCAATCCTAACCGTGGTACGGGAGAGGATTCAGAAGCACTGCGGGATCAGGTCGTCGAAGAGTCAGATCTGGTGGGGGATCATGAGATGCATGCTGAATATGAGGAATCTGGGCCCGGACTAGGAGGAGGTAACGGATTCGAGACTGCCCCTGCTGACGAAAGTCATGAAACCACGGACTGGGAGATGGATGAAATGCCATTGCCAGGTCCATCAGCACCTTCGAGAACGAGGACGCCGAAGTCCTCTGGGATTTCACGAGTTGCAGAATGGAACGACCGTTCAGCATTTACTCGCCATCACACACCATACGCCCGTCCTTCCAACTCCATTCGGTCATCCTCGTCCCCAGCCCTGTCGTCGTCTCGTGGGTCAACACCATCAAGCAGTCTAAAACGTAGCTCAGCAAGTACGCGCATCCACGCAAAGCTTGACCAACTGAGTGATCTCACTCAAGAGGTGGAGGCATCAAAGACGACGCGGGAACACTACAAGACGACGCGTATGCTTGCTCACATAGACCTCAAGAAGCATGAAAAAGACATCAACTATCAACGTGAGCAAGCAAATCTCGTCCGCACAAATGCGGTACTCAACCATCAGCGCAGTCTTGAATCAAAGGAATTGGACCTTCGAATCAAGGAGGCTGAAGTCAGGGCGCTTGAACTGCAGGTGCGACTAGCCGAGCTTGAGGCTCGGAAGAATGCGGCGGAATAATTTTATATCATACTCAGATATCTGTGCTACTTGTATCACTACATATGATATACATGTTTGTATGTAGCTTTCTATTCTGTATCCTGTTCATCAAGCATGCCAAGATGAGTGAACAAATCTGTCATCAACTGTGCACGAAATGCCTGTCCTGGGGTTCCTTGGGCAACATCCACCACAACTGGATTCAACCGGTGTCCAGGTTCCCTACCTTCCCTTATAGCCCAATCTGTGGTCTTCTCTATACCCAACCGCTCCTCAAAATAAATAATCATGTTATGAAGAATAATGCAGCACCGGATCCAATGCACTGCAATTTTCATATCACGATCTGTTCGCACCTGCAACCGAAGCTCCCGAAGAGACTGAAAACGCCCCTTCAAAGCAGCAAATGCATGTTCAACCCGAACACGAACCTTAGATGTAGAATTAGAATAAAATTAGAATAAATGCTAATACCACATACCCTTGATAGGTATTTGTTGAACAAGTTTTGAGCCCTTGACAAGGAGGCTGCTCTAGTTGCCTTGAAGGGAACAACACACCAGGTATGCATTGGATATGCACTATCTGC
>JBBPLQ010000173.1:0-42321 GCA_038089855.1 Royoungia palumana
CCGTACGGAAAATATCTGGATGCGCAGGTCAAGTTTGGGAGTACGGCGACTGCTGAACATATGTTGTGGGAGCATGGGAAGGATGTACCACCCAAAAAGCGAGCGTGATGTGTCGAGAACGATTTACTCTATTGTACGGTATTACCATCTAGACACTAGATTACGGCAGCACTCGTCGGCAACTATGTACTCTCTTTACATAAAACAGTGACGCAGAAATGAGGTCAGCAATTATAGTCGTCTGAGTAGTTGGTCTTGCGCCAGTGGGATCAGAATGCATTCGGACTTGGAGATATCGATCCCATCTACTTCAATGGCGAGCAACGACAGGAAACCAGTGGAGTCACGAATATTGTCGCACAAATTCATCTTAGACCGAGCTCGTGAATTGACGAATTCCAAGGATGATTTGAATTTCACCACTCGAGGCCGAAGTTTCGGCGGCACAGCGTCTTCGAAGCACGAGCGTTTCGATACTCTTGCATCGTGAGTCTGGCCGGTCTTGGTCAATCACCGTCACTGTCCATTACCCTCCACAGGCGCCGAGGCACGAATGATCACCATATGCGTATCTAGACCCGACCACTTATCCATCTTTAGCCAACTATCGTGTGCTCCTCGAGGCTCACAGAAGGTGGATCTCGTCGCACACCTTCCCAACATGGAAAGACCGTATGGAACATATCTGAGTGCGCAAGTTTGGAAATGCTGCGACTCCTGAGCAGATGCTACGGGGAACGGGAAGGATGTACCCCCGAAAAACCGAGCGTGACGCGTTCAAGCGCAAGTGTTCCCGTGCCTGGAATTGCGGCGTGCAACTCGTGCCGTATCCTCTCTCAACCCCTGTCATATTACTCGGACAGCTCGTGTCTAATACCCTTGCAGGGATTTCTGACTTTCCTTTCTAAGAAACTGTACCTGTACACGCGGAACGCGCCGGCCTGACTACCCACTAAGGCGTATCCCTAAAGCCCATCAAGTACTGCATGATCTGGAATGCAGCCTGTCAGGAAACACGTCAGCGACAACACCGCCGCTCAATGAACGGCGGCGCAGCTATGGCCCGCCTCCCGAGAGTAACACACTCACCACGGGTGAGAATTGCGGTACCATGTGTCCACTGAGATCGACCTCGTAGTAGGTCAGTCCACGCTCCGAATGCATGGTACCGAATGCACCGACGCCGTCGACGATGAAGCTGTCGTTGGCGATGGGGGTCTGGAAGCCTTGCATCCCGTTCCCTTGAAAACGAAAAGGCGTCAGGCACGAAGACGTAACGTCCACGGTATAAACATACACGTCATGCTTTTGCACACACGTGGGAGCGAGGTTCGTGTCAGGCAATCTGCAGGGTGGAGTGTCACGCGACTTACTTTTGGATCACAATGCGTGTCCTAAGAAAAGGGCGTCTCATATCAGTCCCAGGTAGCAGACTCGCATGACAAGGAGGGAAACGATCGATAACGACGTACCCTTCAGCAATCAATATGAAATCAGCCAACCCATGTACGATCACTGTTCGCACATTTTTCTCGATCACGTTCGGCAGAACTGTAAATGCAGGCGGCAAGCTCTGGTCTCCATTCGGGAACACGTTGATATTAGAGCACTCGGTCCATTTCGTGTCGACCGGCGCATGAATCGCTTCCTTGACTTCGCGGCGGTTGAAGTAGATGGGTGACTGCTTCTGCGGGAAGGAGCCTCTGCATACAACGTCAGTTACTCTCTGGAAAGGTCACAAGTGGTTCGTACGGGAAACCGAGGACGTCCCACAGGATCGGGTACTGTCAGCGATGTTAGCTTTTTGGTATTTGGCAGCGCTGCACTACTTGCCGTATCCCAGATACGATAGATATCAAATGCGGGGTTGATAATCAACGCATTGTTGAATATCTGGTCCCAAAGATCGCACCCATGCGCGTACTCGACAGAGTCCCCTGGGAGAGGAAGGAGACCATTCGGTGGGTACGTCACGTAAGTGGAAACATAGTCTGTGTAATTGCAAGCAGCGGCTTTCTTATCGAGATGGGCAAGATAGGTCTGACTAACAAAGTAGAGTTCTACGTGAGCGCGCAACGAATGAATAGTTGAAGGCGACACGATCTTACTTGAAGGAAAACAGGCCTTCGTATCTGTGTACAAAATTCACTGCAGGAATTTCCTCTTGAACAACATCCCAAGACAACGAAGCTAGATGACGTCGTCAAAACCTGAAACCCGTCTGAATCGATAAGCGCGCACGGTCACTGATCCAAATCCCTTGAAGAGAAAGATCCAAAAGTGTCGGATTCTCATAGATGTAGTTTGCAATGTCTATGGAACGTGAGTTTTGTTCTCAATCGACCACGTTACTCACAAGGAACATAAGTGCCCGCATACTGACCGAACTTGAGTCACTTGTTGAAAAGCAAAAGATGGCATACTCACACTCTCGCCTGTAAGCCAGAGCTTCTTTCCCTTGAGTTCGCTGAATACTTCCAAGAACTGCTGCATGAACCCGACAAGTTGTTCGGCGAGTTGATCTTCATTCTCTATGTTTGGAGTTCCTTGCGAGAATCCCGTGCCAACGGGTTGTTCGACCCATAGCACAGAAGAGAGATTAGTCCAGCTGTTCTCGTTGATCGTGGGTTTTGCTTGACCCCAAGACCATGAAAGTGGCTAATTGGAAGGTCAAAATCATGGGTGGAGGCACGGCGGAAAATACTAACTCCGTTCTCTTGGAGAAGTCCTTCGAGCGAAGAACATCCGGGCCCGCCGTTCGTCCTACATCAAGTCTCATCTCCATTAGAATTTGCTGGATGAAATTGCCGCACCAGAATATGAGATCATCAAGGCTTCCTTCGGGACCAGGAGGGAAAAACCAGAAGAAGAGCTATGGCAGAGATGTCCCGAATTCCATGATCAGCATTGCTATAAACCAGCCATATTCCCATCCTACCTGGCGAGTCTCGTTCGTATTGTTACTGATAGGGAGCAGACCGGCCCAACTGGGTCCAACATCAAAATTGACCAATGGAAGGGCGCTCCCGTTGACCCAGAACTCTGTCGGTTCGTCAGCCTAAATCACATCGACGTCATACGACGACCGTAGACTTACCGGATGCTTTGGGGTTTGAGAATGTGATGTTCTGGACGCCACTTCGTTTGACGTCACTGTGCATTGCAGCAGGACCAGGGGTACGCTGCCATCGTCTTGCAGCTTCCTCTTGACGCAATTTCACCTCCTGCTTGCTCATCATGCGCGCCCCCACGGCACTAGCAGCTGCAAGAAACGCCAAAAGGGACGTTGATACGAGCATTCTCGAGGGACGGATCACAGTTGCTGTTGGACGGTTCAAGCTCAAGTACCAGGCGGTCAGTGTCACCCAGACTAGGTGGCGCAGCTGATATACCCTGTGCTCGGTCCAGGTAAAGTGACTAACGGGAGCGTCCTCGACTGAGATCACATGTTCATCGACAAGTTCCTTAGGTCCGGAAGCGGCAGCGTTCCATTAGGTTACTCCCGGGCCGGCGAGAATCGGACATGAATACGTGTGAGTCCGAGACGCCGACCATGCGGTGTGGACGAGATAAAGACGGGCCAAAAATTTGCCAGCTTACTTCCGTATCTTGTCAAAAGGGCAAATATGACTGTGGTGTGAATTTAACAACTGGGTCTTTGTGCCAACGGAGCCCCCTTACTGCTAGTAACTCCGCAGAAAGGCCCGAGATTCTCAGCCCACGTAGTACGTACTCTCACAGTGACGTATGGCCTTGGAAGCTTACGTTACGCGATGTGTAAAATATTGCATACCACAAGAGGATTTATTGCTCTAATATACCTCGTCCACCGTCCAAGAAACCATAAGACGGCAAAGTAAGCGGCTCAAGGAGAAAGTGAAGGCGCCACGCAAACTCGGACAAAATATTCGTGGAATCTACCATCCTTGGTTAATTCAGGATGAAAGGTGGTGAGTAAATGATTTCCCTGCTGGACAGCTACTATTCTTCTTGGGTCATCTTCGTCCAATGATGTGATGGATTCCGACTTTGGGATAACTTCAAGAGGCAGACGCGCAATGACGCGTATTGACGGTCGATCTGGTGCTGAATGTAATGCTTTAATGACCTGAGGATTGTTTAGTAGGATTGATACATGACAGAGTGAGACAACAAAGACATACGGGTGCACGAATGAAAATGCCGGTAAATGCAGTCTGCGAATTGTGTAATCCTTCGACAGTTAGTGGTGCCTCAAAGGAGTCGACCTACATAAAGTTAACTTTAACTCGCTGTAGCTAGGCATCCGTGCAACGAACCTGTGAACCCCAGCCGTTGCGTGCAACGGTGAGGGTCATTCCATTCAGCAGCTCTTGGCCACCCTGTTTGGGATTCTCTACAATCTGTGCCAGGAGAATCGCACCTGCACAAGTACCCCATATCGGTTTTGTTTTCGTGAAATCTCTAAGCGGCTCCAGAAGCCCTGCAAGCTTGGCCAGCAGGGCGATTGTTGTCGATTCTGTGGACCGTAAGAAAGAGCACGCCAACTGAATGCGATGCACTCGCCTCCGCCTGGGACAATCAAACCGTCACATTTTGTAAGGTCTTCGGGAGTGCGCACAAGAAGGGGACAAGCCCTGATTGGCGAAATTATTCTTCGAAGTGCACATTCATGCTCTGAGAACGCTCCCTGAAGGGCTTACGATAAACTGTCGGCAGCTTCCCCTAAAAAATAAGGCGATATTGCTTGCCTAGTATGCCAATCACCACCTTGCTTTGCATTTGATGTCGTCAGTCAACGTTCACACAGGGAACCGACACTCGTCGACGAACTCGATAGAGAGATCAAGATACGTACGAACGGCGATAGGCCACCCGTGCAGACAGGAATCGATGAGAACTATTTCGTCGGGCCGACGGGGGGTATCGTGGGAATATAAAATTCTGCATGACTAATGCGTCGGTTAGCCCCCCACTTTTTCGTCTCTGACCTTTACCACCCACACCCTGACATGTCTGAGCTCGACGCTGACCTCTACGGTGGTAGGGCTTTTGTCGTTTCCTCTCTCATGCGTGCCTAATGTTCGTTTTCTAGATCTGTACGAAAACGACGAACCTGACTTCACGTCTGCTGCCGAACCACACGAAGTCAAGACGGATGGCAGGGTGGAATTCCCCTCGGAAACACCTACTTCCCCCGTTCCAAAACCTTTCGAGGTTAAGTCAGACCAGAAATCAGCTACTCCTGCTCCCCAGCCAGTAAAGTTAGAACGTATCGAATCTCTTGACGACCAAGCTGCGACAGCGCTGCAATCAGGTTCCTCTCCGCTCAATGCGCCACAACAAATTCCCACGTATCAACAACCATCAGATTATTCACTTGATATTGCACATGCCGGGTCGTATGATCGTTCTCATATGGCAGAGCGCAGCGTACGACCCTCGGAGATGAAAGATGAAGGGTGAGTTCCTTTGCAATTCTTGCACTGATCATATACAGTCTTGCACTGTGCTCGTCAGTATTACTGGGTTGTCGCCAAGTAAAAGTGTAGTTGGTCCATCACCGTCTCGCCTAGCTACTCGAAAGTCTGTCGACTAGGACTAGGCTAGCTCTAGCGTACAGTCTAGTCTAAACTAGGCTAAAACAACCCTCAAGAGACAGTAGCGTCCTCTTCATTTCTTCTCTGTTATAACGTCTCCTGTCCCTTGCAGATAACTAATAGCAACCTTGCTTTTTCCATATCTCCATCGTCTACCGCGTTCATCCCTGTCAACCTTGTACGCGTGTCGAACTCGCGTTTCTATCTTTAGCAAGATGTTCATTGGTGGACTCAACTGGGATACAACCGATGGTACTTACATTATCATTAATCTTGCTGTAACCGTTCAGTAGTACTAAAATAAGCGTCTCTACCAGAGTCGCTCAGGAACTACTTTTCGCAATTCGGTAAAGTAGATGCATGTACTATCATGCGCGACGCCGCCGGGCGATCACGGTGTTTCGCCTTCTTGACGTTTGAAGATCCAGCGAGCGTTAACGCGGTGATGGTACGGGAACACTTTCTGGATGGCAAGATTGTACGTACATTGCTGTATTTATTATATGGATTACGTCTACTCATGCGTATTCTCCGTATGTGATATGAAGATCGATCCTAAACGAGCGATACCAAGACAGGAACACCAACGTGCGACCAAGCTGTTTATCGGTGGCCTTGCAGGCAGTGTAACGTCTGAATCTATGCGCGAGTTTTTCTCTCAGTTCGGCAAAGTCATTGATTCCACCGTTATGCTCGATCGAGAGACGGGACGGAGCAAGGGTTTCGGTTTTGTCTCCTTCGAGGATACCAATGTCCAGCCTTTCCTTGGTTTTGGTAACCTTCAGATTGATGGTAAACTAGTAAGTCTCGACAGGTTGTTAATCCTTACTTGAGTACTGACTAATACAGATCGATGTCAAATTGGCACAACCGCGGTATCAACGAGATAACTTCCAGGAGGATGGTGGGTCACAGCCATACGGAAACCCTCGCGCTGGCGCTGGCGCGAGTGGAATAGTTCCGGGCAGCGGTTTCACCGGGCAGACAGGTGGTGGTGGTGTTAATTTCCCTGGCGTTCAGGGAAATGTCGGACCGATGGGTGCAAATCCAGGGGGTAACACGCCATTCGACCCGCAGGCACTAGCACAATTGTACACAAGAATGTTCCAGATGGCTGGCGGAGGCGGTATGATGGGTATGGGGATGAACCCAATGATGGGTGGCATGGGCGGTGGTATGAACGCTGGTGGGTATGGGGGGGGTATGGGTATGGGTAGGGGGATGAGCGGTGGAATGGGCGGCGGAATGGGCGGCGGAAACGGCGCTACTGGGATGGGAGCTGGTGCGGGCAGAGGACAGGGAGTAACACAAGGCGGTCCACCAACCGGCCCAAGCGGATTGGGCCCTAATGTTCCCCGTGGTCCTCGGGGTGCTCAAGGTGGCGCAGGGGGACCCGGTGGACCTGGGGTGGGGCCACAACGTGCTGGCCAACGTGGTCAGCATGGGTACCACCCATATGCACGGTCGTGATTTCCCTGCTCGGATGCCGACCTTGCACTCAAAATCCACTTAGGAAAAAGGGCACCGATTCTCTGTACCCATTGCCCTCCATGGTTTTCGCATTTCGTTAACTTTATAGCCTATGGTGGTGTTTCGTCCTTCTCCTACATGCTAGCATGTATACAGTACGTAGATAATTTTGATCGAACCGCAACCATGTGTTATGATATGTATTTGCTGTGGCGGTGCGCTCTCATCAAAGATTCCTAGAATAGCTTGTCGCTTAAAGCTTGAAGCGACCTTCGCACCACCGCATCGACTAACTACGACATACCCTCCAAACCACAGCCCAACCCTGTGCAGGGGCTTGTTGCAAGGCAGAAGGGCCCTCCAAAGATGCCCCCATACGTCGATGTCGTCGTCGTCTTTTCTTCAGCGTCAAATGGTGCTTCGCCATCCAAGGAGCAGACACGTAAAAATGCGGCAAAAACGGAACGCCAATATAACATGCTCGTGGAGACCCTCACTCGGGCGGGTTTGAAGGCGGTTGGGCGGCGTGGAGAGAATCAAGACCAACTCCTCGTCCTCGTCACCTGTCCACCCAATCTACTCCTCCAGCTGGTTCATCGTGAACGGTGAGTCAGCCCTATTATTCGAGCACATTGGGTGCGCCTGATCACATGCATTCTGTCTTAGATATTCTGACTTTTTATGCGGCCTTCCAATGACCATGCTGCCTTCCGCGGAGGCAGACCTCGACTCAGCACCACTCTCTTCCGCGGATCGTGTCCGACTCGTGCATGCTTACATCACTTCGACCCCACATGACGGTGGTCTAGGAATCATACCAGGCTGCGAGGAATGGGATCTCGTACAATCCGTAATGGCACTCCACAATCACGAATTTAACGACCAATGGATACGACTATGGACACGGCATAGAATAGCTTCGATGGAACTCGAAAAAGTACGAGATCAAGTAAGTTTCATTGTCTGGTCGCACTGTACTAAGCTTAACAAACGGACTAGTTTGGTGACTCGATCGCCCTCTATTTCTTCTTCTTGACTGCGTACACTCGCGCCCTTATTTTCCCGTCCGTACTCGGTGTCCTTTTTTATTTCTTTGGCACCCCATACTCTGCGATTTATTCATCGCTTTTATTCATATGGTCCGTTGTGTTCGTCGAATGGTGGCGTCTTCAAGAGCGTATCCTTTCGGTTCGATGGTGTACACGCGGGTCTTTCCGTGTGGAGAAACGAAGGGCAGATTTTAACCCTGGTTTGCCATGGTGGAGGAAAGAAGCAAGAAAGATGGCAAGTATACCTGTCATATTATTGTTCGCCAGCGTCCTCGCCATGGTTTTGACAGGAGTTTTCATCCTGGAGGCGTTCGTGACGCAGCTATATAAGGGTCCTGGCCATCGGATCGTAGTAAGTCTCACCCATCCATGATGAGTGTCTCGAGTGACCCAAGTTTCCAAAGGCTTTCACTCCGACCCTATTATTTTCAGCATTGGTTCCACGACTACTTGGAGTTTACAAGGCCATTGCGCAGGGGTATACGGACTGGGAGAATCATGCGCATCAATCCAGTCATGCGAAGTCCTTTAGTATCAAAGTGTTCACTTTGTCGGCCATTAACGCCTATCTCGGTCTTGCACTCTCTGCGTTTGTCTACGTTCCATTTGGACAAAGAGCGATGTCCCTTGTTCAGCAGCATCTTTTTTCCGGTCCCCAAGGAGTCACAGCCACGATCCTTCAAAAGTTAAACGTCAATATAAACGAGACCTTGATGTTCACACTGGGAGCGAGAGTGGTCACGCAGGCGGCTGAAGGAGCCATGACCGCGCACAGCTTGTTCGAGGCAGACACTGCTCGCGCACGACTCAAGTTGAACCCCTCGAGGCTACAAGAACAGATGTTCGCGTTCTCGGTTACCAATCAAATACTGGACAACGTCCAAGAAATTGGTTTACCATTCCTGATGCGAGCCATCGGATCGTTTCGCGCTGGCAAAGGATTCAGAAATGGCGGTGGGAAGGGGATAGGGAAGAAGAAGCGTGTTGCTTTCGATGATGAACCGGCCGGCGAAACTCACGACGACGTGCGGACGCGAGAGGAACGCGAATTCCTGGAAGTCGTCCGGAGCGAAGCCTCCCTTCCCGACTACGACACTTTCGACGACTATAGTGAGATGGTGACCCAATTTGGGTACGTCGCGCTGTGGTCAACGATATGGCCCTTGTCGCCGCTTATGTCACTCCTGAATAACTACGTCGAAGCGCGTTCAGACGCGTTCAAGATCGCAGTACATGTGAGGCGACCGATTCCAGTGCGCACCGACACGATCGGCCCGTGGCTCGAGTCTCTCTCGTTCTTGGCGTGGTTATCTGCAGTCACAAACTCGGCGCTGGTGTACATGTTTCGTACACCGTTCAATGGCACAGCCACGCAGAATGAGAATCTACGAGAAGACCACGTAGACACAGCGATCAAGGACCTGCTCGTCTCCGCATTCCTGATTGCACTTCTTGGGTCACACGTGTACTTTGTTGTCCGTGCCGTCGTCCGACATACCCTCGAGGTTGCGTTATGGAGAGGCAGTAAGGAGATGAAGGAGGTCGACCGAGTGGAGAGAGAGATCAAGCAAAAGTACCTTGCCCAGTGCCCCTCGACCCCAGTGGAGAGTCGGTTCGAATCACGACACTCGATCGGTGCGCAAGGCAAGGATGATTGGGCATCCTTTTGGGCCAAAGACGAGGGCCTGGAAGAAATTCGCAAATCAGACAAGGATGAATGAAGCAACTCGTAGTACATGTTGGTCAGTTTTCGTGGTATTGTCTTGAAACAACAGTGGCGAGATAGTCTGCTTGATTCAAAACTCTTTTGTTCATTTTCTCCTCAATGCGCATGCCAAATGTTACGATCTCATTCTGTTTTCATTGAACATACATAGCATCTAGATTCTTGTATCCTGTAACATACACTGCCTTGGTTTGTCATGAAGTCATCAAAGAAACTTTATACACTACACAGTTCGTTGACGAATCAAATTCTTGCCAATCTACCCTTCCTGTGATCCACTGTCACACAGGCTTCCCAAGGCAAGACCTCGCCGCGATCTGTCACCCCCTGAACGAAAAACCTGATGCCAGCCTGTTCCACCCAATCAGTAGGAAAGCAGGCACGTTCCACATAGAGCCTGTTCGCGTGCCCGCTGAGACCCGTAGTTCCGATAAATACCGCATTCCTGGGGGTTGCACTCTCAGAGACGTCCAGCAGTGCAGCGTAGACGTTGAAGTACACAAATTTCGGGAAGCGGTAAGTAGGGGAGTCGTCCAAGGGCCACGCCGATGTCGTAGACTCTTTGTCGTCGACGCTGACGTCTACGGGGGTGAAGGTTGATGCGATGTCCCACGTGAGAATCCCTTCGAGAGAGCTGACTGCGTTTCGGGCGGGCGTAAACTTGGCCCCGGTGATGGAAGGCGTACCAATGGAAGCTGGCCTGGGTGGTGTGGCGTATGTCGTAAGCTGGCCTAGGGAAAGCGAGACCGTAACTTCAGCGCAATGACCCTTGGGATTGATTTCGATCAAGAATCCTATAGCAACTAACTCGGTAGCCCGGGTTGAGGTGGAAGTAAAGTGGACGACCTGTTGTGTCCATCCATAAGGAAGCTCGGAGATGGTGGCTAGGCTGACGGTCAGGGGCGCATTATGATCTTCGTCCCTCGACGAAGATTTGACGTAGACGTAAGGTTTGAAGTCAACATTGGCGTCTGCGACGGTCTTATAGACCACGCGTGCTTCGAATGACTCTCGAGTAGGCACAGTCAGGGACTGCACGGGTAGCCAGACGGCTTTGACGACATTTTCCAACATGCTCCCTACATGCGTGAGGGTCAACTTCAGCGTATTTCCTCCATTATAGCCATCTGTCATGTCGAGGGCAGTCGATGCGGTAGGGAGAGCTCCAGCGTGCTCGACACCATGCCAATAAGGAGTGGGCCACGGCCAGACAAGATTGCCAATTGAACTCTGCTTATCGATATCTGTCCATCCATCTTTCGTGTCCAGGACCTGCTTCCCCTTGACAAACCAGGAGTACCCGACACCGGGAGAAAAGTTGGTGTAAAAGGGGGAGTTGAAAGGATCGGGTGGTGGTGAATCCTGGAAGAATGCGCTGGCAGGCTTGAAGGCGCCTTCCGGAGAATCTGGGACGGAAATTATGTCCCCTGGGTTGAGCGGGCCAAGCCACCACTTCCGTTCATTTTCCCACCACGTTTCCCAGTTTCCCTCTGGGTTTTCTGTTGCACCTTCCCAAGTCCATCCCGGAGCGAAGAGCGCTGTACTGAGACCCAAGGGGCGAGTATGCGTGAAAGCACGGTAACAACAGAAACCGCTGTCACCGTATTGCCCACGCCCAGGCCAAACATCAACACCCGAGTAAATGCTTTGCAGTGTCTTGGCTTCGGCGATGGACTTTGCATCCGTAGAAGGATCAAGAACAGTAGTTGGGCGAGTGAGATTTGTAAAATACTGGATCATCGAAGTTTGGGTTTCGGGTTTCCACTAGCATATGCATCGTTTAGGGCAGTTCTTGAACTACGCAGTCGCGTATGCGCTCACCCAATAATTTGTAAAAAACGCGTCGGAAACGAGGAAGAACGGCAGATTATATCCATTGACTCTGTTCTGATGCCATACGAAGCCATCAAAAATGACGCTGTCGTACCTAGTTTGTCGTCGAATCTTCCCGGCTGAAATAGGTATAAGATGAACAACTCACCACATAACTTGCGCGTGAGGGCCAACTCTTGCTCGGAGCTCAGCTCGGAGTAACAAAATCCATGCAGCCAGAGCTCGCGCATGACCGGCCTTGTATGGCAGAGGCGATTCGAAGTTAAGTAGATAACCATCGAAACCACGTTGATGTGCCAATTCGGCGAGGACAACAGCGTAACGTTGTGAGATAGGTATTTTTTCATCCTTGACCACGTGAGCAGCACAGCCTACGACAAGCTGAAGGCAATCTGGCTGGGCTTCAGCGTGTTCAAATATTCTACAACCCTAGGGACTCAGCCGAACGTGGACAGTTGTTCGGTTGTGCTTACAACGTTCCTAGCATTCTCGTGCCTTGCTTGTGTGCAGCATTAATCCATCCGGGGGGCGGAATAGTAACCCGGTTGTGCGAGAAACTACACACTTGGTCGTCAGACATATCTCAGACGGAAGCCTACGTACTAAACAAAAGTGTCGCAGAGTGGCCAAAAATTGAAGGTATAGCACAAGCCTGAAGGATATTCGGTATAGCCACCCTATCGATTGATGATGTTGAGTTACACTTGTCCGAGGTACTCTCGGTCGGACATGATTGCAGTATCGTGATTGAGCGGTTCACTGACTTTAAAGTCGTGACAAATCTGGTTAAAAAATAAGAGACCACTATGTAATGTTGGGGTGTGATGCTTTCCCTACCAATAACTTTTCCCTGCTTTCTGATTGCCCATCGATGCGGGGACAGGGAGGGTAGGGTAACACTCCGGCCAGCTTATCGTGCGGTTGAGCGAACCATGCATCAAGCTCGGCGAGAGACTTGAAGTACGGTGCTTCATTTCTGACGAGATCTGAATGTTTTTCACCGCGCAAAGGCATAATACTTGTGGTTAGATAACTGCGGAGTGCGCGTCGTGATCGCTGATGAAGAAGCGTGGGAAACGGTGACACCTCGGGTTGCTACTCGAAAGTCGTCCCCTTCCCTTTGAAACGTTTTTCAACGGTTCCACTTGTTGGCAATGTCTGACCAGCAAGACGCACAAATCGACGACGGGACTCATACAGAAGTCACGTCCCAAGATGCCTACAATACAAATGGTGACAAGACCCAGCCGGCCGAGGAAATTTTAAGTGTCCTCAACGCGCTCAATCCAAAGTCCATCTCGACTGCCCAAAACGGCCATGGACTCGACCCTGTTCAACAAGAAACGCCTCAGGATTCTCAGCAAGAGCCACCTTCTGAATGGCATGCATTGCGCGAGAAACTGCGTGAACATCCGCAGGACCCAGAAGGTTGGAACAAGCTTGTCGACATCGCCGAGAACTCAGGCGATCTTGAGCAAGTAAAACAAACATATGAAGCCCTCCTCGAAGTATATCCAAACACGGTATGATGTCTTTTCACGACCTCAAGCAGCGTGGTTTAACCTGAGCCTGATCTTCAAGTCTTCTGCCCAAATTGCGTATCTCAACCACTTCCTAAGCCCCGGCTTATTCCAGTACGCCGAAGAATTATTCAAGAGATTCTTGAGAACGTCACCCTTGGTCGATCTGTGGAAGTTTTATCTCACCTACGTCAGGTCAGTAAGAATGCTATTAAAGTCTGAAAAATGGTCGATGTTAAAATTATCTTCAGACGAGTGAATACGTCTCCAGCCAGCCGGGAGGCAGTTAGTAGGGCCTACGAATTTGCTCTCAATCGTATTGGTCAGGATAAAGACAGTGGTGAGATATGGAGCGATTACATTCAATTCCTCAAGGCAGGCGAGGTACGCCCATCACAACTTTTCCTGAGCTCTACTTATGTGTATACTAGACAACAACGACCTGGGAGGAGCAACAAAAAATGGATGCTCTTCGCAAGGTTTACCATCGAGCTGTGCAAATTCCTCTTGAAAACGTTGAAAAACTCTGGTCCGAGCTTGAGGCATTTGAGAATTCGTTAAACAAAATCACGGTACGATTCACCATCGGTCATTATCGTTCCCACTCACCACCTTGTAGGCGAAAAAGTTCATGACTGATCTCTCTCCATCGTACATGCAAGCCCGGACTGTGCTTCGTCAATTGCAAAGACACCTTGGACCTTTGTTTCCCCCGCCCCCAGCCTCTTCAACATCGCGACCACCGATATATCTACCTCCGGCTCCAACATTCAACGCGGCCGAAAGGGCTCTTGTGGGCTCTTGGAAGACCTATTTGAAATGGGAGGAGAGCAATCCACTTGAGTTTGAGGAAAAAGACAAAGCGACACTGATCTCCCGTATCCAAGGGGTCTATCGTAAGGCAGTCATCCGCATGCGATATTACAGCGAGATATGGCGAGTTATATATATGTGAATATCCTTTTTCGATAGCTCATCCGATTACAGGTATATGGCGTCTGTGTGGACTACGAGCATCGGTAAGCAGGAAGAGGCATTGAACATCCTCAAAACTGGTATGGAAGCCAACCCTACGAGTTTCTTACTGCATTTCGCGTACGCCGAAACACAAGAAGGCCGCAAGGAGTATGGTGAAGTAAATGCGACATTCGACAAGCTTCTTGACTCCCTTCGTACCGAACTCGAAGAGCTTGAGAGTCGAGTGAATTCGACCAATTCGTCGTTCTCGTCTGATGCGTCTGGTCGTGCTGCGCCTGTGGGAGCTTCGAATATTACTGGCACTTTGGGGACGGGGCTCTCAGAGGCGGGCACAACATCGACCAATTCATCTTTTGCCACCCAGATTTCTGAGGAGAAACCTCCTAAATCAAAAGAACTACAAGAGCGTCGGACGGAGTTTGGACTTGTCTGGATCATGTATATTCGATATGCTCGTCGTGCCCACGATCTCAAGACATTCCGAGCAATATTTGCCAAAGCCCGAAAGGATCGGTGGACGCCTTGGGAAGTTTATGAAGCCGCAGGTATGTCTGAGTGAAAGTGTAATCGGTCGTGAAGTTGATGATAAGTACTGTAGCACTGATGGAGTACCACTGCAACAAAGATGGCGGAATGGGAGTTGCGTCCCGTATCTTCGAGAAAGGTCTGGAAAGCTTTGGTGATGAGATTGAATTCGTGTTGAGATATCTTGGTTTCTTGATATCTGTCAATGACGATAACAGTGCGTGAACCTGACACTGGCTTACGATCAAGTTAACCAAGCTTATGTTCCAGATGCCCGAGCATTGTTTGAGCGGGTCCTCCCGACGTTTTCCGCTGAGCGTGCTCGGCCGCTCTGGGAAAGGTGGGCACGTTATGAATACCAGTTTGGCGATCTCGAAGCTGCACAGAAGCTTGAGAAGCGTATTGCCGAAGTTTATCCAACCGGTGGGTTGCACTGATTCCGTCATTCCTGGCGAAACGATGGAGCTAATGGCCCATATCTCAAGATCCCCCGATCAAACGCTTTGCACAGCGACACACGTATCTTGGTACGGATGCTATTGCCGCGAGAGACCTTGGTTTTGCTATGGCAGGCCGTCAGCCCGTTGGAGCCTCATCTTCCATTTCATCTCTTGAGAAGCGTACAGATTCGTTGTTGTCAATTACATCCGCTGCACATATGTCGCCATCCCAGCCGCCTTCCAAGAGGCAGCCGTCGCCTGAGCAGAAACGTCGTGAAGAGTCCGTCAAGCCAGAGTTTGCCCCTCCAGCGAAACGTCCAAGGCCAATGTCTCCCCCTCGCGACAGAGAGCGTGACAGGTTCTCTGATGGGCCAAGACGACGCTTTGGTAGCCCAGCAGCGTGGGAGAAGGATCGAGATAGAGAACCTCATCCGATAAAGAGAGACAGAGAACCCGATGACAAATCAACTACATTACCTACCGTCCTCTCGTGGTTTGTCGGTCAGTTGCCAAATCCAGCATCCTTTGATGGTCAGTCCTCCTTCGCTTTTCTATTGCTCGGTTACTTGAAGAGGAAATCTGACTCGAGACGGGTGATTTTGTCATTTCATTTCCGTAGGACCTGTATTCAGGACCGATGACCTTATGATGCTGCTCCGAAATGCTGTAATCCCGAGCGCCACGCGGCGACCGAGCCCACCGCCTCCGCCAGCTCTGCCACGTACGCAACCATTCTTTTTGGGTCAGCGCTGTGACCTGACTCACTTCTCTAGGTGGGCGCCCACCGCCAGATTATGGACCTTACCAAGGACCCGGAGGAGGCAGAGCTCGTCGATACTAACTAATCTTTCGTGTTTTATTTTTCCTTGTAATCTTGTTCATGACTTATTGTCTACTGTCCTCCCTTACATTCTTAAGTGGGGTTCGCTTTGGATTGCTCAGGTTACCAGCTTTGTCGGAGAAGTTCACGGTCGATGGAAGGGATGTACAAGAGATAGCGTACAGCAGCAAGGGTGTCACCGTCAACGGTATGCGGAAGAAGTTACACGAATAATATAGCTATCGGTACGACCGAGACAACGGAAGCGGACCAGGGAGAAAGAAATATTGCCATCGTAACCCACGAAATGATCCCAAAGTCTCTTCAACTTCTAAAGGACTCAGGAAACTCCTAACCGTACTATCGGCGAAGCTGACCCGGCTATTGATTTTCAAAGGATATGGGAGGCAGCCACAATAGAATGTTCAGGTTCAGGAACAAAATAGCATGTCCCAATTAGCAGCTACTAGAGTTTGAACGACATTCCGACTTGATATTCAATAGCCCGCTAGCTTGCAAGGATCTTTGCTGAAAAGGCTAGGGGATCGGCTTCGTAGTCGTCGAGCCGGGGAAATGTGGGCTGCATGAACTGTGCCAACCATGTTCAAGAGCTTGCCTCACTGAGCAACGCAACGAGAGGACTGGAACAGATTGCGCGGGAGCCTGGCCCGAAGACAGCCTCGTTTTTGACCTATTTTCGTATGCGAAGCTAGGTGATTACAGGATAACCTGAGCGTTCCTCAGTGTGAGACTAGCCAGAAATTCAAGTTAAGACAGACGGATCGACGGATCGAACTTGAAGACTTCCGCACTGCGCAGGAAGTGATATGAGTCTCGGAGCGCCTCACCCTGTGAAGCGTTTTCGTTGCCAAATCTCGACCTGCAGACCAGCTGGACACTGGACGTACTATCGGGTTTGTATCATCCCCGCGGACCACTGAGAGCTGAGAACGAACTTGAAGAGTTCGTAGGAACGTGCCCGAGTGGTTGATTGTGTGTGATGATCATGTGGTCGAATTTGACTAATTATAGTTTTATCATGCTTTATCTCCAAGACCCCGGGTCTTTCCTCAAAGCTAAGCCGAACAGTGCCACTGGTGACTAGTAAGAGTGCCAACTTCGTCCAATTTCGTGCCCTTCCTGCGGTTGGATCGTTCCTGCGCGTCTCGCACAATGGAGTTTGTCAATGCAAGTTCGTCGGAAAAAATGCTCAGCCTTTCCCGCATCGTTACACTTGTTGGGTCCATCCTTGTCGCATTGAGTTCGGGAACCAACTACGTGAGTGATAGGCTTGATGGCACAGAATAAAGGACTGACGGACATCATGACTTTAAAGATATATTCTGGTGAGTCGTCGTCCCTTTTGCCCAAACTGCCATAATCTCACGACAGTCTTTGCCAGCTTATGCTCCTCAGCTGGGTGCTCGTCTTCGAGTATCACACACGCAACTTAATGTAATCGGTCTCGCTGGAAACAGTACGAGTCCTACGTTCTATCTGGACATCGACTGATCAGCCTGCAGTGGGCGTGTACACCTCTGGCCCTGCCTGGGGCCGTATCGTCGATCGTAAAGGCCCGCGAATTCCACTCATTGGTGCTTCCATCTGCCTCCTTGTTGGCTACTTCGGTATCAAGCAAATATACGACGATGGTGTGGGAGCCGGTACAACTGTTTCGGCGCTTCACTTTACATTACTCGTTGTGTGCGGCTTCCTAACAGGCATGGGGGGAAATGCAGGGCTCGGTGCTGCTATCAATACGACTGCAAAAAGCTTCCCGTCCGCTGCTGTATGTTCTTTGTGTTTATTTTGTGATACGCCGAACGCTCATCTGATATCTTACAGCGTGCTACCACCACAGGCCTTGTGATGTCGGGCTTCGGGCTTTCGGCGTTCTGGTTCTCGCTGCTGGCGCATATGCTTTTCCCTGGGGATACCTCTGCTTTCCTACTAATTCTCGCCATTGGAACAGCACTCCCAATGCTCATAGGATTATTGACTGTGAAGCCTGTACCATTGCCTGGAGCCACGAATGAAGGGTATGATCCCATTCCGGGTGGCGACGCCGTCGGTCTTGTTGGGGAACCACAGATGGCATTAGGCCAAGACGATACTGCATCCGAAATAGACACCGCACCACTCCTATCACATCAGGGGGTGAAGGTACACCAAGACACCATCCCAGCCTCTTGCGCCGAGCCGAGTCTGCACGAAAGAAATGTCGAGGATAGAGATGTATTGCCGGATATTCATGGCAAGCGACTTTGGCTCACTCCAGACTTTTACCTTGTCTTCATAATTATGGCCATATGTGCGTGGGTGTCCCGATTCATCCCGGAACTAATGCTTACGCATCCTGTAGGTAGTGGCACTGGTCTCATGTGTCAGTGTATTTAGCTTGTCAACGTCGTTTTACTGATTGCACCTCGGTAGATATCAATAACGTCGGTTCTATCTCACAGGCACTTTATGCAAGAATGCATCCAGTCTATGACGATATCGAGGCCTCCAAATGGCAAGCTGCTCAAGTATCGGTGCTGAGCTTGGGAAACTTCGCGGGACGCATTTTGATAGGTAATGTCTTTGCCCTTTGCAAATCTCTAATCCTAATACGTTGTTATCTCAGGCTTGATTTCTGATTTCACGCACAATCGCCTTCGCCTTCCGCGTGCATATTCCCTTTGCATCGTCTCGTCACTTTTTATCGTCTCCCAGGCTACTGCGATTGCTGTTGTCTCTGTTGAAACATTATGGATAGCCACTCTTCTGCTGGGGCTCGCCTATGGATCTTTGTTCGGGAGCTACCCGTCAATCATGATTGATTGGTTTGGGCTCGGTTGGTTGTCCTTTTTTTCGGGTGTAATCCCCACTCACATTTTCACACCAGCGCACTTCTCTGAGAATTGGGGCTATGTCTCTTTCTCGCCCGTTATTGGGGGCAACCTCTTGTCCCTGATGTTTGGCTACAATTTGGATGCCCATGCGTCGGCGACGGACACAAATCTTTCATTGTTATCTCGGGCATGGTCGTTGGTCAACATAGCCTCACGCGAACTACCTTCTGAACATCAATGTTTCGACGGAAAAGCATGCTACGTGGGGAGCTTGCAGGTGACCCTGGTAGCATGTATTGTGTCCCTTGGGCTGAGTTGGTGGGCTGGAATTAGAGATGGACAAAAAGTTCGGGACAGAACGATAGGTGCTAGTCAGTGAAAAAGACGTATAATCGTGTTTCATCAGTAATCAAAGCATGTGGAAGGGGAAAGAAGTATAATGCCGTATGAAAGTGTTGCATGGTGAGTAGGATGTTATGAGGGGAATGCAAGCACGCAGGCGCGTAACGGAGCGTATGGGCGAAACGCAAAGCCCATGGCGCGCACTGTGCTGCAGGACGCTGTGGAGAGAAATAATGTGGGTCGGCGTCGATGGAAGCACGCAGGCGCGGGACAGAAAACATACGGGCGAAACGCGAAGCGCAAAATGACAGAAGACGGGGATCGGATCGCAGAGGAACGTGCAGCCTCTGCCGCTGGCAGCGGAACGCCGTGGAGCGAAATGACGTGGTGGATGCTGGCCGCCGGGGAGATGTGTTTTATATATTAGATGTATACCTAGGCGCTCAGAGAAGGATAGGATAAATATGTACAGAGTTCGAGATACATAGTAGAAATGACATCCCGAAGTTGGGGTAGGGGAGGACATGTGGCCATGCCAATTACTACCACAGCACCCCTGATATACAGCTTTAACAATTCCTTCTAGGAGGCGGTGTTTCGGAGGGGGACACAACATCTCAATCACTAATCGACCGGGTGCTTTCTGAGCATATGGTCTTGCCTCGTGTACTGGCGGGTGAATTGCGCTCCACATTCTGGGCATATATACCTCCATTCGAGATGAATCTCTTGGATATGCCGCATCAAACTCTCCTTTTTCAATGTGGTCGAGCAGCCGGACCAGTGGCACTGGACCACTGCGCGGTCTGCGAGAGTGATACCGTGACAAGAGCGCAGATGCTCGGCAAATCTAAAACCTAGGACTCGCGTGTTGCATTTGCCGTGGGCAGTAGTCCAAAAGCAAACATAATAGCGATTTATGGGGTCGCTATCCTAGGTTTGCTTAATCAGTACCATCCTCTCAGAGCCTGTATCATGTGAGGCTCACTGCATTCTTTGACTCTCCGTTAAACTGTGATGAAGACATAGCAATACGGTGGATGGGGGGAGGGACGTAGGACGGTAGGTTGACGTAGGAATGAATGGTATTGCTGGTATTTAACCATCAAGACCAGTCGACGAGAAGGGTCACTCACATCTGGGCGGGGATTGTCTAAGTGCGTAGCTAGTGTCTTCGATTGTTCAGCTCTGCAAACAGGAGTATCAATCAGTTTTGGTTTCAGACTCTATGAATATTGGATTACCCAGAGTGTCTCTGCAACGTGTCATCGAGGTCGCTTGGATATGTTTCCTCGTCGCGATGACTGCTCGGAACAGTCTCAGGTGTGATATTATCCAACTCGTTTGGTTTCCTGGGCTCGCTTACATCATTGCTTTGTTTCCGGCGTGTTTGTAATGCAATGCTGACGCGACCCAAGTAAGCAGCCCTGTCAGGGTGACTACTAGGGATAATCTATAAGATTTCTTGGAGTGTTGCAATGTAGCGGTTGAGGTTAGTGAAGTCGGTAGGGTCGCTGCGCGTGTCAAAGTGCTTGCATAGCGCAACGCTGAGGTAGTGGAGATAAGGCACTCTGTCGGGGCTCTCACTCGGGACGAGCCCTAGGGCCTCGTCGTTGAGTGAGATGGAGCGGTTTATATCAGTGAGGTCCGTCGAATCGGGGCACGAATCGAAACGCCTCAGGAAGGCAATGCTAAGGGAACGGAGATAGGTCACTCTGTCAGAGTGCAAACTCGGGATGAGCTGCAAAAGTTCTTCCATTGCTGAAATGTAGCGGTCAAGGTCGACGAGGCTGCTGTGCAGATCAAAGCGCTTTAGAAATGCAGTGCTGAGGGAATGGAGATGGGCTGCTTTATCGGGGTGAGTAGTCGGGATGAGCTGCAAAATTGCCTCCAGTATGGAAATGTGGCGGTCAAGGTCGGCGAGGTCACTGCGTAAATCGAAGCGTCTTAGCAGCGAAACGCTGAGGGAATGGAGATAGGTTGCTTTCTCAGAGTGAGCATTCGGGATGAGTTGGGAGGCTTCGTCACAAAGTTGGATGGAGTGGTTTAGAACGGTAGGGTCGGTAGCATCAGCAATCTGTTCAAAGCGCCGTAGTAGTGCAACAGATAAGACATGGAGACACGCAGGCCTCTCAACATGACCTTCCGGTACAAGCGGCTCGGCCTCAGCGAGGATCTCAATAGACTTGTTGAGATCGCTCAAGTTGCGAGGCTCTCCGAACTGCCCAAACCGTGTCAGCAACGCAGTGCCGAGACTGATCAGGAAAGTGGTTTTATCAGGATGATGTCGTAGCGGGATAAGACGTATGGCTTCTTCGTGGACCATGATTGACGCATCAATGTAGCCAGGGTCACTATGGTTCTCGTGGTGTTGGGATCGTATCCATAACGCAATCCCAAGATTAATCAGTCTGTGCGGCTTGTCGAAATACCCCGCTGGGCAGACACGAACGGCAACATCCAACTCCTCGAGCAGCTTGTCAAGGTTCTCGAAGTTGCTCGAGCGCGCAAGCTGATATCGTTTGTATGTTTGGAGGATGAGATTCGTGGCTTGTCGGGCATGACTGTCTATTGGGCATGAGTGTTTGATTTCGTCCACCAACTGCTCAATCTTGAGGTCGGGTAACTCTTCGCAGCCCTGTCTCCCGTACCGATACAAAAGAGCCTGAGCAAGACAAAGCGATATTGCAGGTCTATCTGGGTGACTAGCAGGAAGTAACTGTAGCACTTCCCGGCAAGGGGAAATGACGGATGGATAGATGTCGGAGCATACACCATCCAACAGATAGCTGTTCAGCTGCGCCATGGCAAGGTTAAGGACTGCAACAACGTAGTGACGATCCTCGCGCACAAGACCATTGAGAGCACCTTCGAAATGCTCAATGGCTTCGGCGACATCTTCACCCTTGTAGTCCTGGTAGTAGCGAACGAGAGCATCATGTCCCAATTTCGTCCTATTCGCTACTGTAAGGAATCGGTCCTCGCAGGGCTAGAAATAAACATCAACGGCAAGGTTAATGCAATAATGGTTCCCATGTCTTACTTGACGGAAATCATGAATTGAATGCCCTTTCAAATGATCGACGGAGCGTTCCCCAAGAGTTAAAAAGAGTTGAAAAGCTGACGACCCAGGTTCTTCTGAACAGAACTCCACCACTGACGGCGTTGAGTAAAACCCACGACGCGAAAACTATGAACTCACTGTGATGGGTAGTCTCCACTAAATCTCGTACATCAATCTCAACAGATCGGAGAACCTCTCGGCCACTCAACATTGGATCAAACCCGAACGTAACACATAGTGATAATCGAATCTTCTCCGACGAATCAGGCCTTGAAATAATGAGCACGTTTTCTCAGAGAAGTGGACGAGCATCTCACAAAGGGAACTCTTCGATCCACTCGATAACTGAGTTATTAACCAGTGCAAACCTGGTAGTTGTTCTCCACTCCACGTCATTCGCCTGAATATAAAACCCAAAAGGCATTCGCTTGAGGCCAGAGAATGCGTTGCCAACCCGCAGAGCTAAAGGAAGGGTCTCAGACTCATACAAAATCGTGCCATTCAAGGTGAATCACGCACTCTTGATAACTGTTACTGTCAGCAATGAAATAGGTTTCGCAGGGGAAGGGTAGGAACTTTCTCAAATGAGGAGACCTAGACGATCTCAAAATAAAGCATACATACAATTTGTTTCGAAGAAAAACGACACCTAAGAGGTGTCGATTAGAATGTCAGTGCGGAGTGGTGATGCAGACTTTGAATACTTGCCATGTTCGTTCATTGATACTGCCTCTGGATTTTGTAGCAAGTTTTCTACGATGCGGTCTACTTGCACTGATATTTCGCATGGTTCCTATAATATTGGTATGAGTGTCCGAACGGGTGAGATATATCATGTCAAACCTTGCCAAGCATGTGCGTCCAATCATTGTCATGTGTAATGGCAATCTTAGCGGCAGGGATCTAAAGGAAAAATTTCATTATTCCACCACGAATTCACATTTCCTGAGGCAAACCTTCTCCAGTAAGCGACGGTTGACTTCATTGGAAAAATCGAAGGGCTGGCCAATTTTCAAATTGAGTATGGCAGGGTACGAAAAAACCACAGAATAAAAACTGACGTGGGTGAAATTTGGTTCGTGCTGAATCTCTACAGCTCCAGCTTTACTGCGGCGCAAGCAGTCTATGAAAGCCCAAAGCATGGAAAGACAGGAACGATCTCGCTTCATGGAGTCATCCTTTTTGGTGATTCGGAAGCCTCTGAGGAAGATGGTTTGATTAAGTCCACATGCTTCACTGTGTCCACGAGGAAAAACAGTCGTGTTGTCCGCTCTCCAAACGTATTTCTCAGGGGGTAGTCGGTCATCCAGCGGAGTTGCTGTAATCTTTTCGGGCAGGTCGTTGAAATATCCCAGAGACCATGAGCGAGCTTTATACAACCCGGTGATAAGTAAGACTGATTTGAATTGGGTCATCATACACCATTCGTGTCCATGTTTCTCTGCAACTCTGCGAAATGTTTCTATTGTGCTATCCTGAAGGTTTTTGAAACAAGCACCAGATGGGAGAATGAGGATGGCCCCAGGAGAGCTTTTAGAGCGAAATACACGTGATGCACTTAAGATACCATGAGTATTTTTGCTGTGTGATTCAGCTAACATAGCACGGACCTCAGATCATCGCAGTGATCCTCAATAATACATGGAGATTTGATGACCATGGGAGAGGGGATTGCACCCAGATCAATTTCTATGTCTGATGCCTCATTAAGTTCGATGTTTTGAAAGTTGCTGGTGATACGCGAGTTGACTTCGGCGTCGGGTGCACAGCATATATTGCAACAAACGTAGAATGTACCGTCAGGTTTGACATAACCAACATCACCGATTTTGAGTCCTTCTATTTGGTAACTCTCCCCCAAGGTTGAACTTGGTTTTGGCGACAGCAAGGGGTAGCCGTACTGGTTCCTGCAGTGGTGCAGACTTTCCACATATAGACACTGTGGGGAGCGGCAGGGAATTGCCTTTGCTTTCATTCAGGCAGCGAATTGAGTTGGCTGGATGATACTGGCAGGAGTGAGGCGAAGAGCAGATGAGTTCACAGCACAAAAGTCGCAGACATACCCTGATTTGTCATGCCATGTGTGATGTGACAGAAAAATCACAGTCATGTGATGACAGTAGTGCCTTCGTATCGCGCGACCCGCCACTGCATACGCAAACACAACGTCCTCCTTCCGAGCGGGTTCGTCTCCTTGCACATGTATGAAGCTCTGAATCCGGTGTCCCACGGCCTTCTCGATCAACCCGTTACTAGCGAACGAAACGTCAAGCACCGTCGCTTTGTTGGTCAGTAGCGATATGACTGGTGCGTCCATGACTCTTACTCGCGACTCTCTGATTGGCCGTCAGATGAACACTCTGGATGCCCACCTCTTCTTTATTTGGTGACAAAGCGGCTTATTTCGAGGCGGGTACTTAGTTCCGTGAGCCTAGCAGAGTTGGACAAATTCGTTTGTAGGTAAGTCCTTGTCTGCCAATTCGTTTAGCTTATGGGACACCTTGCATGAACCTAAACTGTTGAATACTATCCTTCCCACTCGAAGCCCGTAGGCACTCGCAAACATCTTCCTACAGCCCACCACCCTTGGTTCCCGCCGGCTCCACCACTCCATGATCACTTCGCCCCAAAGCCTGGACGGTTGGATATGAACACAAAATGACCTGCTTTGTTGAGTTCAGAAGCAAAGATGAAGTAATGCCCAAGCATGTCCAGCTCCTCGTGGCCCACATCTCGGTCGTTGAATGCGTTCTGGACACCGCCAGGATGCATACATGACACTGATGCGTAATGATGCTCGGGTATACACCCTACCCGATCGGCACAGGCCGGGGTGGTGGGTTTCGGGGACTGGTTCACAGCCAAGTCCAACAATTTACTCAAGAAACAAGACATGATTGTGAGGTCAATTAGTTTGCCTTGTCCCGGATAACGGGTTCACCCAGTTGAAAAGCTGAGTTCCATTCGCCCCTTCGGAATGGTGGCATCATGAGATGCACTAACTTCAAGGTAAGGTCTCACCGGGAGAACTGTTGAAGGATCCTCATGCGCGATCCTAGGTCACTAACTCTACTTACATGATAACGAGCATGCGCTTGCGATGTCCTATCACGTCCTCCACATGCACTGTTTTTTGATTTTTCGTGGGCTAGGCCTCAGCGAGCAGACCTTTCAGGGAGTTGGATGGCACACCAGTGGGTTCTCGTCGCGTCGCACCATGACTACTCTGCTCATGGCTTCCAGGCACTGTGTGCTTGTTGGGTTCTCGGGCCACACTCATGTTCTTGGCGCGCGGGCCACTCGTGCGTGCATCAGGCACGTTCCTCATGATCTGCCCGAATGGTGCATCACTCGGTATTGGTGCCTCCGGACGTTTCGACTGAATCCAAGCTACGCGCTGCGACATCGTAACCACCTGGTTATACGAACAAGAACAAGGTGGAGCTCTTGATGATTGTGGAAGTGTGCGTTTGCCTTCCAGGTTGATCACGCTAGCATTGGATTGATGTTCAATCAACCCTACACAAAGTCCTACGAGCTGTTCAAAAGGCACAAATTGACGAATCAGGGATGGATAACGTTGTGGATCGCACACGCATCGAGAGTCGGGCAAGTTCGAGCTCGCGATTCGGTGTGTACGGTATGCTTTTTGTGGTATGAGGAAAGCTGATGGAATGTAATTTCGTTCTTTGAATAGATCGCCAAGTGCTGTGCTTCGTTCACTTTTTCCAATGTGGTATGCGTGCGCTGGAAAGATTCTTGATAGAGATGGTTTGCTACGGTACGTCCCGGATGGCTTTATCGATGCCTACTGATCAAATTACGGGGGGCAGGTGACATTAACGAACCGGGGAGGGTGCAACGTGGACTGCTGGCCTTTCCCGAATCTCAAGCCGGGATAGGAACTGACATTTGCCAGAAAGTCATTCAATATAATAGGCTAGGGTTCTGTTCCGCTTGCGTCAGGTTACATCTCAGTCGACTTCGCAGAATCCGAACTCATTCGTACGTGCTGTAACGAGCCACTAGATGTGATGATCCCCCTGCTCCCAGTCGGCACAATTAACTATGTTCTCGGAAATGTATACACGGATCATCTACAACGTGTCGCGCCTCCGCACTCGGACCCAACGCGACCCGTAACGAGGACTCTGAGAACGTTGTGAGTATCCGAACCCCGGTGGTGGATCGTATACTGAGAAACCAGATCATGTCCAGCATTCGATACAACCTGCGCTGGCAATTGGTGTTATTTTCATACCCCGAGCCGGCATCATTGGACGAAGGCTACCTGATTGAGCGCTGGACGTGGTCGTCTATGTGTTATTGCAGTCGTCTGAGCTGGCAGATGGAGGTGCGTAATATGATCACCTCCATGATATGATTGGTGACCAGGTATAGAGCAGCTCATGATGTTTGATGGGCAGAGCTTGTTGGGCTTGACCAAGGGCGTTCTGTTTGGGACAGTGCAGCCTGTATCGTGAAGATGGTGATGATCGAACAATCGTCGTGTCTGCTCAGTTGAGTATGGCTAGTTGGGCCGCTGCCGTCGATCGAGGACGAGGATGAGGGCAGTGAAGGACCACGACATAGGGAAATTTTTGAGGATGTTGTTGATCCCAGCGTCGGGTGCGTTTGTCGTCTGTCAGGATGTGGTGCACTGGCAATCGCTCTAAGGATACCTGTACTTGCAGATCTGGAAATGTTCCAGGATAATTGGGATTTGGGTGGTGAGAACGGTTGTGGAGCGTGGGCCGTGCGGGTGGAAGTTGAAGAGGTGGTGTTGCATTGCGTGGCGAGTGCATTCCTGCTCGTCATGCTTGGTCTAGTCGGCATGCCAAGGTAGTTGATATGACGTTGGGGCGGAAGTGGAAAGGGTGTTTCCGGACGGTGAGTGGTGTGTCGTTTGCAGGGTTGCTAAAACCGAGGGTGTTTCCTTTAGAGTATCTCACCGGGGACCAGTTTTCAGACATCTGTCAGGTTGCGCTGGCTTGGGCTGGAGCGAGGACGAGACGGTCGTCTCCGAACCGGGTGAATACACAGTAACATGTAAGAGATAAGGATTGATGAATTATTGACATGGACATGGTGATGCAACAGATTTAGGATTCTACTTTATGGGTGGTACGACCTCTCATCGGCACGCGTTGTGCTGCCGAAAGCTTGGTCTGTTACAGACACTGATTTCGTTGATGTCGATGCTGCGGATCCGGGGCGCGAGTCGGTCAGTAGTGGTTAGAGTGTCGTTAGATCCGCAGCCATCGGACCAGAGAGGAACTGGCGCATACAGTGTAATACTGATTGCGTCGATGGTGGCGCGGTTACCGGTCAATGTAGAGAGGGAAGCTGTGACGCGCTGGGCAGGAGAAAATCAACATCACGAGGACGGACAATAGGGTAGCTCAGTGTAGAAAACGGCCTCGGTTTGGGCGTCGTTTTGAGTGTTGTTTTGGTTTTGGGTTTGGGCACTCAGCATCCAAAACCAATTCTTCGTTTTGCACTGTTGAATATTTAATAACGTTCCTCACGCGTGCCGAGCAGTATTTGATTTCGGCACCTTCCATAACTGTGCGTGACATTATGTGACTGCCGAAGTCACTGCGAGTGCCGAAGTTACACAAAGTATTAGTATAGCCAGACTATGGGTATTCATCAGTTAGAATCTCTTCAAGTTGTTGGCATTCTACAATCACGTTGTCGCAACTTTTTTGCGCGGCTGGGAATGACTTACCATAAATTACCATGAGATCGTATGCCATTATAATGCTTGTTCACGCAAATTCGACAAAATTATATAATTTTTCTCATTGCAATGACCGTTATCATGACTTATAATGAACATTGTAATGTTCGAAAAAGGATTAGCAGGCCTTATAAGGCAGTCGAAAGGGGTCGTAAGCCGCCGGGATTATCATGGCCGAAAAAAAGTTCTGACAGTTCAAACTCCGCCTGAAATTGCGATCGTGCGTCCCGTGCAAAACCAGGCAAAACGACGTCAAGTTAGGGTATATCAAAGTACGAAACTGTTCTGGACTGCCAAATCGGTTTTCAAAACGATTCCCAAAACAGCCCCAGAACCGGGGCTGTTTTCTACTCTGGACGTCCATAATATGGGAATGCGACGGTTTTCCGAACATCCGATTCCGACTCCACACAGCTCAGTGACTTTCTCCGTCAAAAAGGGGTTCGCCACCTCCATCATGGATGACAACGCTACCTACCGTGCATTCTTCGACAAGTTGAAGGAAGACGAAACTTACAAGCGCCTGTCGTCAACGGGTTGGACGGATCTTACTCCTTTTCTCCTTGATGCCCTCTTTACCTCGATCAAAGAGTGCTCGGGTGCACAAACCACCATCGTTTTGAGGGAAAGGGAGGATATTAAGAAGAAGCTTCAAGATGCATGGAAGGCAAAATCGTTTGAAGACATACTGAAGGAACTAGGTGAGCGATTTAGTCAACGCAATCTACCTCGCTGATCTCTGCGGCACGAAGAAGTCGAAGAGGAGGAAGTCAAACAGATAGAGCAACGTATGTGCTCGACGGTTGTTGCCGTGCATTTTCACTCACTGTCCCTTGCAGGTGTGGAAAGAGCTTGGAATGCACCCTATCAAGGGTTGCTCCATCGTCTCTTGTTGAAAAACATCAATGCTATGAAGGGAAATGGCCCTTATGAGAACATATGCGCTATTGTTCAAAGCTCTGGAACAGGAAAATCACGGATGGTTGACGAGCAAGCAAATCTGGTTTACACGCTTCCCATCAACATTCGGACCAAGGAAGGCGTATGTATGTTATTTATTCATTTATCTACAATATCTCCCCTCTGATTTGAATTCAGATGTCGCATATCCAGCACCAGATGATGCCGTTCGTGAATATCTGGTACACAAAGCTGTATCCGAGCAGGATTATCTCATATTTTTCAAGCATTTGTTTTCCCACGCCATTAAAGCCCTCGAACAAATCACAACGCATTCAGGGATGTCCCGAGCCGACCTTGCAACCGTGTGGCACGAGCACATTGGGGATGCTGAGATACGGCGCAAGTTTTATCGGGAAGTTGTGGATATGTGCAGGGTGCCCTCATCGCAGGTACGTTGATTATACACGTGTTTGAGCTTCGTGACGCAGACCTTTATTCCAGTTGGAGTCAATTGATCCTAATGCTGTTGTGGAGGTGCTTCGTGATTTGATTCAGAGACTCGACGAGTGCTCAATTATGAGTGCTGAGAAAGTTAAGATTGTTATCTACATTGATGAGGCCCACGAGTTGGACCGCTTAGTCGGTGGACGATCGAAGTTCGCAGTAATGTGCTCTGTGTTGGCTTCGTTTGCCCAAGAGCCATTATTTGTCCTGTTGTTGTCCACCCAATCTTTGCTCTCATTACTGGCACCTCCCCGCATTGCCGCTCCCTCTGAACGTGCTCGACATGCGAGCTCGGTATTGCCAGCTCCAATTACAGAGGTACCTTTCGATTGCGCACCAGGTATTCAAGTCGAAGCTGGAAAATTACGCTTGAACGAGCTGTGGAACATGGAATACTTGACGAGATGGGGTCGACCACTGTATGTTTGTTCAGACTTTCCTTTGTGAGATTCTGATTTTGTTTGCTAGTTGGTGGACTATGTTCAACGCATTGAACCCTGAGCTCGGTGCACAGACACAGAACGAGATTATGGAATTTGCCCGCATGAAATTACTAGCTCACCACTCAATCTACTGTAAATTGTTTGACATACCGTCAGCCGCACAAGTGGCTATCGTTGATGTACTGCTGGCACTGGATTTCGAGCCTCGCCGCGACTCATTCAGGTTACAAACCGACATGGTCAAGAGCCATATGCGTATTGCTTATTCTGTCCCACAACACTGTGAATATCTTCGCTCGGGCTATTCCTCCGAGCCTGTGCTTGCCGAGGCAGCTGCACGGCAAATCGTTTATTTCAAGACAGAGGCACAGGTGAAGCGCACCTTGGGTGTCATGGTTCAGTTGCTTGAGAGACCCATGGACAACAGCTTGATAGACTTTGGGCAGCGCGGAGAAGTAGTCATGCGTCTACTCCTCATGGATGCCTACATGGAAGCCGTGATTGAAGAGGATTTATTCCCCCGTATTTTTAGCCGTGGATGCCAGCTCGTCACGTTCATTGCGCAGCTCTTCAGCCCGGCGGCATCTGATGCTATATTGACGAGCCGCCCCGATAACAGGCAAGATGTATCTGGAGATCTCCACTCTGCTTTTCGAAACTCGGTCGTCCGGTTCACACATTTTGTCAAGGCGACAGACGAATGTGCAGTCACCACAGTAGCGCTTTTCGCTGCATTCGCGAGGGGAATGGCATTTATTTGCCATCCTACTCAAAAGTCTGTCGACATCGTTATTCCTGTGCTGTACGACAAAAGTGAACCGCTTGAGGAATCCAACATGACCGCGCTTCTGGTGCAGGTCAAGAGGTGTAACAAAGCGGGCCCTCCACTGAAATACCAGTTCAGCCACGAAGATATCGATCTTTTTCCGGAGAATGACAAATCGAAACGACCATATATAACGTTTGTCGCCGAGCTGGGAGTAGATTACCGCAGAGAGCCGATCGACGTCGGACCATCGAAGGATCGCAGACTTTGCCGTGGCGACACACATCCACGCTACCACGTCACCATCTATGGGTGTTCCAATGTGGTTTACAATGCTGCTGAGGGGTCGGATGATAAGCTCGAGTCTCTCTTGGCGGCATCCAATTTCTTGTCCAACCACCCTCGTAAGGGTGACTCTATCTCTGCCACAGAGAAGATGAAGCCAGCTTGGAAGATTGGTGAAACATCGTTTCACTGGGTTTCCGATCCACGACTCAATCCGTCAATCCCGGATAAACGTGAGTCGGATAGCGAAGGCATCCAGATGAAGTAAACCGAGATGAAGGATAGTGAGATGAAGGAAGACGAGACGAAGGATACTGAGGTGAAACAAATCGAGACGGAGGAAGGTGAAACGGAGGAAGACGAGATGGAGGAAGACGAGATGCAGGTGGATGATTCTTGATATGTTTCTTTTCTTTCATGTATGCATGTTCCTCTTTGACCTGAAACTCAACAACATAAATCCTGATTTATTCTGTATGTTTTTTTGTGAGCCTGATTCCAGATTGTGTAGTGGCCAAGCCTACGAGGCTGGCAAGTGCATCAGACAACCTACCAAACCAGCCACTCAAGATGAGGACAGGAGTTGCAGGAGCAGATGCTGATAAATGGTATCAACTGGTGAGCCTGAAACCTTGCAAAATGAATGGAGTAGACATACTTTCTTAATCTACCAGTGAACTTATCACCCTTAGTCATTGCCTTGTTAGTAAAGGAATGGAAGAGTTCCCTTGACTCTATTCTGAAGCTAGTGATTCCATGGCCTGGCCCAGAAGTCCTGAGCTGATCTAGCTAGTGTCAAAATCAATGGTATTTCTTATTCTGCTCTTCTATTCCTGATACCATTGATTATATAATGATTACACTAACATATTCAAGTCATCATACAGCTGTATCTAGTACAGATATGTTCCTTTACTGATATACTGGTTCTTTTGTCATTCCATATGACTCACAATGTGATCCTATCACTAAAGAACTGGATAGTTCTCTTTCTCCATGTAATATTGTAGGATACTTCCTCACTTGGAGAAGTATGCACAGGCATGATCAAGTAGAGACTTACTTGAGGAAACTTGAGTTGAGGGCAAGAGTGATTGAGTGGAGTAGAGAATGGATTTCTAACTGAGGAGAGCAAATACTGAGAAGCTCTCCTCTTATATATGATACAGCTATGTATGTATGTATTTTGACTGGTCTGTGCTCAGTCTTACCTAAGAAGGAAGAAGAGGATGTGATGGTATTAAAGAACTGGTAGGTTCTCTGTCTCTACGCTAGTGCGTAGGATACTTCCTCTCTTGTAGAAGTATGCGCAGGTATAATCAAGTAGAGACTTACTTGAGGAGACTTTGGAGCGAAGCGAGAGTGATTGAGTAAAGGATAAATTTCTAACTGAGGAGAGCGAGTGTGAGGGAGCTCTCCTCTTATATACGATACAGGATTGTATGTATCTATTTGGACTGGTCCGTGCACAGTCCTGTCTTTCTACCTATTAAGGAAGAAGAATATGCGATGGAATCGCATTATCTGTTATACATGTTTAGTAAGTATCCGATAGGATCGGTAAGTGAGTCATATAAGATGACTCGTAGTATGACGTATGAATACGGGTGATTATCCAATATGAAAAATGAATAATATAATATCAGTGGTATCAGGATAAGAATATCTGAATAAGAAATACCACTTGATATTCGACACTCTTCCTCATTTGAAATATTGAGATTCATGAATAAGGAGATAACGTGAGACTTTGTTGTCCACGCTCAAAGGCTATCTTCCCAAGGTTTTTGGTAAAGATATCTGAGAACTGTTGGTTAGTGGGAACGTAGAACAATTCCACTTCACCCAATTCTACAGCTTCTCAGATATAATGTTCTGGTATCCGGACATGTTTGGTTCTGCCTTCTTGAGCTGGATTCGAAGCAAGAAACATGGCTCCCTGGTTATCCACACAAAGTGGTACAGGGGGAAGAACAATGGTTAGTTCCTCAAATAAGTTTCGAATCCATTGCAGTTGTTTGTAGCATTCGGTCATGCCGCAATATTCTGCTTCAGTGGATGAAAGTCGTACTCTCTTCTGTTGTTTTGAAAGCCAAGATACAATACCATTGGCTAAGTATACCGAATATCCAGTTGTCGATCTGGATGTTTCGATATCTCCTGCCCAGTCCGTGTCACTATAAGTGATTATGCCGTTCATAGGCCCATCCGACTTGTAGGTGATACAGAGGTCAGTGGTTGTCGCAAGATAACGAACAATATAGATCGCCTTCTGCAAATGTTCCTCGGAAGGATTTGCAGAGAATTGTGACATTTTGATGACGGCATAAGCAAGGTCAGGTCAGGTTCCTAGCATGATATATAAGAGTGAACCTATGACCGATTGATAATGACTTCGGAGGTTTGGGTCTCCTTGTTTATCGTTGGGTCTCGGATTATATCCGGTAGGAAGTGGTGTGTTAACAGGTTTGGAGTTTGTTTGTCCAAACCTCTCAGCGACCTTTTTGGCATAGGTGCACTGGTCGAGATGAATGGTTCTTTTCTTTCGATCTTGAGTGATCCACATTCCTAAGTATTCTTGGGCTTGTCCAAGATCTCTTGATTCCCAATGTTTCATGAACTCTTGTTTATGTTTGAGGACTAGAGCTCGATTGCTACCCATAAAAAGAGCATCGTCAATATAAAAGACGAGGACAATTATATCTTTGCCAGTGAATTTATAGTATACTCCTGGATCGGCATGTGTTCGAGTGAAACTGAACTTTACCAGGGATGCATGCAATTGTTTGTTCCATTGCAACGCTAACTGTTTAAGTCCATAGATGGACTTGATCAATCGACAGACTTTAGTCTCTTGACCTTTCTTGATGAAACCCTCAGGTTGAACCATATAGATCTCTTCGTCTAACTCACCAAATAAATAGGCGGTTTTCATGTCAAGGGCTTCGAGTTCCTAATCTTCCAATGCTGCTGTAGCAAGGAGTAGACGAACGGTTTCAAACCTGGTTACTGGTGAAAAAGTTTCTTCGTAGTCAATACCGAAGACTTGTGTAAAGCCTTTGGCAACAAAGCAGGCTTTCTTTCTGCCATCACTTTTGACTGCAAATACCCATCTTCCCTGGACGGGTTTGCGACCTTTCGGTAGATCAACTAGTTTCCAGATGTTGCGGTCTATTAGAGATTGGTATTCATCATTCATGGCGTCTCTCCATGCTTTCTGATCTGAGTCAGATAGTTTGAGGATATCACGATAATGTTTCGGTGTAGTGATCGTGATAGCTTGTGCGAAATGATGTCTCAACCATTGGTTAGAGTACATCTCTCCCATTGGTTCATCAGCTAGAGTTTCTGCAACATCTTGTTGCATAGGTTCTTCCTGAATCACTTCTTGACCTCGTTGGATATCTCTCTCGATTTCAAGAGGTGGTCTATGACCATATGCGTTATCTGACATCACTCTTGGAATTCTGATCCTATTGGATCGTCTCTCTTCAACAGGTGCTCTGATATTAGCACGCTGTCTGAAAGTAGGGCAGTGCTGGTGAGGTAGTGCCCTGAATTCGGCTAGAGGTTCTCTCTGTTGTATCGGTGATTGCCAGTCTGCAGGTCTAAGAGGCCGTGTCTCCTGATATTTGTAACCAGGGAGATGATAGCGTTTGTGTTGTGGCATATCATCTATATCTCTCCATTTGTTTTGTTCGTCTCTGAATCTACCTGGTTGTATAGGTCTCTTCCGGTTGGAAGGTCCAGGTTGGGGTGATGGAGATCGAACGGTGGGTGAACGATAATTGTTTGGTTCAGGAGATGATGACGGGAAGTGTAAGGGTGATGAATCAGGTGGATCTGCGCGTTCCTTTCCTTTACTTCTGTTCGGATGAGATAAATCGAATAGTTCTGATCCGAGAGATGGTAAGGAAGTTTCCGTTTTGGGAGATGGAGGAGCAGATTCGGGGAATTTGGGAGTAATGTGCCAAGATGATCTCGACGATGTAGACGTATTATCGTCGGAGGTTGATCTAGGTTCATCGAAATTTCGTGGATCAATGTTTATATATCGGTTAGGGGATCGAGGTTCCGGTATTTCGTCCCTTATTTGTGTGGGAAGGTCGTTTGCAGTTGGTATTGACAGGTCTTGTCTGTCTTTACTCTTTCTGGAACATGATAAGAACTGTGACTCATCGAAGATGGCGTGTGAGGCAATGAACATCCTATGTCTGGTTTGAGACCAGAAGCGGTATCCTTTGGTATGAGTTTCATAACCAATGAACATCATTTCTTCGGCTTTTGGTGCAGGCTTGTCTTTACGCATCTCTGACGGAATAAAGACGTAGGCTGTACAACCAAAAATTCGGAATTAGGAGATATCTGGTTTCTTATTTTCCAAGTATTCGATGGGGGTTTTCCAGTTGAGACAACGTATAGGTTGTCGGTTATAAATGTGAAGGGAGGTCTCTATGGCGTCTTGCCAAAAGATGTCAGGTAGACATGCATAATGGTGCATCGCATTTGCTTTCTCGAGTAAAGTTCGATTGAACCTCTCTGCACGACCGTTTTGTTGTGGAGTGTGTGGGACTGAGGTTTCATGTTTGATACCTCTGGATGAGAAGAATGTTGTGACATTCTGTCCCATAAATTCCCCTCCTCGGTCTGAACGTACAGAGGTGATGGTAAGTCTGGATTGTGTTTCCAAGAAGGAAAACATTGCAACCAGTTGTGCACAGGTCTCGGACTTGTCTCGTAAGAAAGACAGAATTGCATAACCAGAATAATCATCGATAAGGATATATCTCTTCCTGGATCGAGACTCCTTGGGCATAGGTCCAACTAGGTCAGTATGTACAAGGGTAAGCGGTCGAGTTGAATGCTTATCAGATGGAGGGAATGATTGATTGGTCATTTTCCCTTCTGTGCAACCTTTACAAGGTGGCAATTTCATATCAGGAAGGTGAGGAGCACCAGATGTATTCTTTCAAAGTTGTCGAAGGGCGTTCTGAGAGGGATGTCCAAGGCGTAAGTGCCAAAGGGTGACGGAATCAGGTAATATTTGAACTGATGTTACAACCGATGGTTTAATCGAAGGCGACTGAAACCAGTGTAGGTTGTTTTCTTGTGGAAATAAGGCAGAGGCCTGTATTACCAAAGAATCATCAGTGTTCCAGACTTGTGTTCGTCCATTTGTGATTGAGCATTTATATCCCTTCATCGTAAGAGAGGGGATAGATAAGAGTCGGTAGGAAGCATGAGGGGCGTACCAGACGTCATCCAAGATCGTCTGTGGTAAGCGATTTGGTGATAAGATTACTTTCCCTGGACCATACATCATTATTGTTGATCCTGAAGCAACAGTAGCATGTCGTTGTTCTTGTCCGAGATGAATGAAGTCGGACATATATGGGGATATGTGATCGGTACAACCGCTATCCATCATCCAATGATGTGGTTTTCCCTCAGCGTTTCCGACAGTATAACAGCCAAAAATATGTTTATTGTAATTGGAGGACAAGGGGATCTCTCGTTCATCTACATGAGGTGGTCCGGAGAAGATTGCTCCAGATGCAGTATATATGGGAATAGGATCATTAGGATCCGTTGCTAACGCTTTACTCGCAGAGTATCTCATCCGTGGTGAAGGTGGTAATCCTTCTACTAGTTCTCTGGCAGAGTTGCCAGGAAGCGTCTGTCCCATTGGTAGTCCGCCAATTACAAACGTTTTACCTTTCTCCTTTTTCTTTTTCTTGTTGCGACCAGTGCTGGTTTCTGCAATCTCTGGTACTAGTGTCTCAGAGACTGCGCTCTCGAAAGTACTGAGGTGAGATGGTGGGGAATGTGAATGACTACATGTTGCTGTCTCCCCATCCTGGTCCTGGTTCGGCAACAGTAGATTCGAAATCTTGTCCGGTGTCCAGCTCCAGATACGAAGGTTCTTCGAAATCGTCTGGTTGAGGTCCGATTTCTTCGATTCTCACAGATAGGGGTAGAGATCCTATTGTGGTATTGGTGACGGCGTTTGCCATTTTCTTTTGTTTCCTTCGTTCATAGTATTCGCTAGTGTTGTTCCCTCCTCGTCCTTTATAAGGTTTACCTCGTCCTCTGCGGTTGTTACTGCGGGACAGACCACTGCTTTGAAGTTGTGGTGGTTGTTGTTGTTGGGGTCTCCAGGTATTTTGCCTAGGAGGACCATTCCGTATTACGGCAGTCCTATTTATCGAGGGTTGAGAGGAGGTGGAAGCGACAGCTGATATGCGATGATGGAGTGGTCGGGAGTGATTTCGAGAGCGGGTATTCCTTAGATCGATCTCTCCGAGTATGGTGGATTCAATGTTGTAGACATCAATATCGTCGGAGGCAGTTTGAATGAGTGTCGAGCGTATGTTGCTCATAGAATCAGGAATGGCGTGAAGGAGCAAGAGCGCCTTCATTTCTCTGTTGAGGTTTCCCCCACAGGTGTCCATTTCTTGGAACATGGACTGTATTTTCTGGAGGTCTTCCTCCGCTTTATGTTCCCTGATTCGATGGTTCATCAGTTTGGAGAAACTGAGATACCTTCCTGCGAGTCCTCTAGCGCCATATTGTTCTTGGAGGTGGTGCCAGTATCTAAAGGTTTTTGACTCGAGGAGTTTATGAGCGACTATTGTGGTGGTGGCTCGAATATCATCTTCTTCCCAGTCTTTGGGAGCTTCTTTCGATAAGGAATAGTGCGAGGTTGAACATAGAATGGTGAGGACTTTGTTATCGGCGTCCTTCCAATCTTGGATGTCGGCGTGAGTAGTGGTGATAAGGGAGTAATGCGCTGGCTTCAACCAATCTGCTTGATTGATGGTAAGGAGAAGGTGTTCGATCCTCATGGACCATTCAGTGTAGTTTTCTTTTCCAGTGAGTAGGATGAAGTCCTTCATTTGATAAGACTTGATCTTGTAAGAGTTGGCCTTGGGGAACTGGAGAGTTTGCTGAGATGGTTGTTGAGTCATGGCTGTAACCGATTTTTTGTCAGTAATGAGGAACTTAGAAATAGGAACCCCCTTTTTCGATCAATGCCTCCATTCCCAATGAATTATTACAAGATCTAATTTTACATCCTACGCTTTTTAGACAGAATAGACTTTGTCTTTTCCTCTGATACCTCCGCAGCTCTCCTTTTAGGAGGAGGATAGGTTAGACGACATGCTTCCGCATATGTCTTTCCTTCCTTCATATATCTCTGAACTTCTACGTGTTTCGAATTCAGGGGATCAGCCTTCCATTCTCGTTTGAGAAGGGAATTGATCCGTGAGTGGTACCATTGTTGAAATGGTGCGGGAGGTTCGTATCCGAGTGTCGCATAATAAGAAGGGTAAGTCCCAAACAGGACGTTGTTGTTACAAACCGAATCGAGAAGCAGAGTGTTAATGTCGTCTTCCTCGTTGAGAGGAGGGAAATGATCTCTTTGAAGGACTTCGAAACCGGCATCATGGCAGTAAGCTTGAGTGGTCTCATCGTAAGACGGTGAAGGAAAGGCCCAGCCCATTCCTTCGTATACAGAGCTAAGGGGTTCATTTGGAAACATGAACCCGGTGGCAAGCGATGTTCCCATAGGTGTGTTAGTCTCTGCCGTCGTAAGACGAACAGGAATCGAGATACAACTTGCAAGGGTGTATCCGATTGGGTATGGTGTTACGATTTCTTTTTCTTTCCTACATACATGCAGGACTGATTCACGGCAACTGTTCTCTCTTCACCAAGAACGGTCAACCTTTTCTCTTGTTATGAAACTTTCACTTCCGGGAATTTCCTTTTTAGGAAATCCAACATTGGAACCCATAGTCCCGGACCCGCAGTAAACCTACTGCACCGCAGCCAAAGATCTCAGTCACCTACGGTCTTCCCCTTTTTTTCCTTTTACCTTTCCTGCAGCCTGGTGTTCCTTCATTCCTTCTCCGTGATCCATAGGAACCCCGTTTTGTTCCCTTTGAGGTCTTCTCCTCCTTCCTTGTCTTCTTTTGTCATACGGACCCTCAAAGGATATCCCGTTCCACTGACTCAACTCAGCCCTTCTTGTACCATATATAAACCCTAGGGTACATGCCTGTATTCCCTAGCTTAGTTCTACTCAATTTACTGTGCTCAACCACTGTCACCTTCTGAACTCTCCCCTTTCTTCGGAGAGCTTTCCCTCAAACCCTTCGAACCCCTACAACGTGCTAGGGATCCCTTGAACCCTTGAAACCCCTTTAACAAGGGTACTTATCCTTTGAACAATCGACTCTTGCTTCAGAACCCCTATCTTGGAACACTGGAACTCCAAGCTCATTGAAAACCTTGACTCTCTGTCACCCAACAGAAGCCCCTATCTTCGGAACCTTCGGAACCCCTGAGCTACTGAGTCAACGCCAGTCCCTACCCAGGGTTGTCATAACAAAAACCCTCACCAACATCATCAATCAGCCTCTCTCTGCTAGTACAGTTCGTCTTCACTTGAAGAAATCTGGTATGAAGGCTGTAGTCAAGTCCAAATGCCCTATTCTCTCTGCCAGACATCACAAGGCTTGCTTGGACTTTGCATATGCCCACAAGGATTGGACTATAGATGATTGGAAGAAGGTAATATGGTCTGATGAGACCAAAATTAATCGCCTAGGGTCAGATGGGCACAAATGGGCATGGAAAAAGGCAGGTGAAGGGCTTAGTGATAGGCTGGTACAAGGAACACTCAAGTTTGGAGGAGGTTCTTTGATGATGTGGGGCTGTATGACTTGGAAGGGAGTTTGCCATGCTACCAAGATTGATGGTAGGATGGATGGGGACCTCTACCTTCGGATTTTGAAGGAGGAGCTCTGCCAAACTCTGGAGTATTATGGTCTCAATCCTCCTGACATCATTTTTCAGCAAGACAATGATCCCAAGCATACCTGCAAAAAGGTCAGGGAGTGGCTAGAAGAGCAGGAATTTGAGACTATGGATTGGCCTGCACAGTCTCCTGACCTCAATCCTATTGAACATCTCTGGGGATGGCTCAAAAGAAGGCTTGCAGAGTATGAAAACCCTCCTAATGGGATTCATGAATTATGGGACAGAGTTCAAGTGGAATGGGAGAAGATACCTGTCAAGGAGTGTAGAACATTGATTGAGAGCATGCCTAGGAGGATTCAGGTAGTGCTTAGAGCCAAAGGAGGCTATACCAAGTACTAAATACCCTTGTCTTTCAAAAGCTCAAAAACCCTTTCCATCATATAGTTGTTTTAAAAGGGTCATATCTCCATGGTGTGTGAACCAAATCACATGACCCAGGGAGTAATTCAATAGCCAAGAGTAAGTACTATTTATGACTCCTCTAAACCTAAGCGAAATTCCCATAGTGTTTGGCAGTGCGCTTTGCACACTGCCGTCATGCTTAATATGGAAAGGGTTTTTGAGGTCACTGTACATATCAAGCTATTGAAGGCTGGAGTTGGGACTCACAATGGCCAAGAGGGTGGTACAATCTTGCCAAAAGGAATCCAGGTGGTGGTGGTGAAGGGAGTTGAGGGAGAAAGTGTGTCACCAGCATGGGAATTGCCTGATGAATGTGCAGTCTTTGTGATGCTTGCGGACACCAAAGATGCCAAGGGTCTAGAACCAGCAACCATTGATGAAGCAAAGACACAGCCAGATTGGCCACAGTGGGAAGAAGCCATTAATGCTGAATTGAAGAGTCTTGCTGATGCACACACATGGAATGTGGCGGAGCGACCTAAGGATACCAATGTCATTAGCTACAAATGGGTTTTCAAGATAAAGAAAAACACTGCTGGGGAGATTGATAAATATAAAGCACAGCTTGTTGCTCATGGCTTTACCCAACAGTATGGTGTCGACTATCATGAAACCTATGCACCAGTTGCTCACCTTGCGTCCCTGTGACTCATCTTGGCGATTGCAGCTCATCACAACTGGGACATCAACATTTTTGATTTCCATAGTGCATTCTTAAACAGCAAGTTAGACAACAACGAAGTCATCTTCATGGAACTCCCACCTGGTTATGACAAGCAAGGATGTGACCTTGTTGCTTGCCTTTGTGTTGCACTTTATAGTTCAAAGCAGGGCACACTGAAGTGTTATCAGCGATTGTGGGGAACACTCAAAGAGCTGGGTTTCATATGTATGGAAGCCAACTGGGGAGTTTTCATTGTGATTATTGTGACAAGCATCTTGATCCTTGTATTGCATGTTGATGATTGTACAGTGACTGGAGATTCTCCTTCACTCATCAAAGCTTTCAAGGATGAAATTGGTACTCGTTTCCATATCACTGATCTTGGACCGATCAGTTGGCTCCTGGGGATGAAGGTTACAAGAGATTGTACTACATGTACCATTTCCTTGTCCCAGGAACTATACGTCAATGCTATCTTGACAAAGTACAATTTTTCCAACGCGAAACCAGTCTCTATTCCCCTGGATCCCCACATTCAGCTATCTGAAAGACAGTCGCCAAAGACAGTGAGTGATGTTGCACACATGCATAACATCCCATATTGCCAAGTAGTCAGATCATCGATCCATCTGGCTAGTGGGACTCAACCAGATATTGCATTTGCCACATCATTCGTCGCACAGTTCTGTACGAATCCGGGTTGGGACCACTGGGAGGCTGTAAAGCGAATCTACAAATACCTTGTGGGAACTAGAGCACTCACATTCACCTTTGGGACGCGGACAATGGGACTCATTGGGTATGTTGACACAGATGGTGCAATGCACAAACATTGCCATGCTATCACTGGATATGCTTTCCTTTTGAACGGAGGAGCAGTCCTTGTTACAAACACTCCTAAACCCCTATCCTCAACCCCTGTCTTCATGCCATATGATCCTATCTTATCTTATCAGCAAGTATTCATACCTCAAGAACGCTATGTCATTCCCTCTGTCTTTCACCCAGACTCACTCTAGACTCTAAAACACCTCATGCCAAACCTATGTGCAATTCCTATTCCTATTGGCTGCCACACATACACAGCCCCACATGTCGTACAATTCCTTTCATCCAATCATATTATTACTCCCACACAGCCTATATGGCACCACATTCGTTAACCAATCACGGTCACTTTAGATACTCCCTTTTATGGTATAAAGTCTGGCACACCAGTGCATACAGACCAGGACACAAATAGATACAAACACTATAGAGTAGTATATATACCTGAGTTGTACTTCAATAGTCCTCAGTTTAATTCACTTGTCCTTTCCACTCAAACAATCCTCTCAGAGCTAGTCACTCTTGATTCGACCACTACACAATTCCCTATTGTTTTGGGTGTTGTTTCAGTCCTCTGGGGGTCACGGAAGCAGGAACTCATCACCTTGTCCACTGCTGAATCTGAGTACATTGCTGCTACACACACAGCTAAGGAAGCGATCTGGCTCCGTTGACTCATTGGCGAAATGTTCAAACTGCTCAAAAAACCGCTTGTTCTCCATGGCAACAACCAATCAGCAATCATGTTAATGTGTGACGGAAGCTATCACACACACA
>JBBPLQ010000174.1:0-34413 GCA_038089855.1 Royoungia palumana
ATGTACCCTGGGAGACAGCGTGGAAGATCGTCACAGAGACTTTCTTCTTTACCAACCATACTGTGCTTCCAGTCAGTCATGTTGTCTCAATTCTTGTCGATTTGATAAAGACCTTGTTTTAGGAGGCACTGGAAAAATGGTCTGTCCCCCTGATGGAACATCTTCTACCCCGGTACGTTGTCGTATCCATCAGGCATTTCCATCTAATTGTCTTCTAGACACATGCAGATCATCTACGATATCGTGAGTCCGAGCCTCCCAGGCGTAAATGTCACTCATTCGAGCTCCATACCCATAGAACTTGTGAGCTAGTTTCTGGTGGACATTCTGAGCTGACCTAATGCTATCGGTCTTGAGGGTGTTCCTACAGTGTAAGTGTGTGTTGGCCTCGTCGACCTTCAACTAACGCTCGAAATAGCTGTTGAACGGATGTTCCCCGGGGACCGTGACAGGTTGGCGAGGATGTCTTTGATCGAAGGTGAGTGGTGCAATATCACTGCGCCAGGTTATTAACCGTGTCGTAGAGGCCTTTCCGAAGAACGTTCGCATGGCACATCTGGCATGCATCGGTCTGTGGTCTTTCAACGTCAATGAGGTTTCGGATTTACCAGTGCCTAACCAGGAAGTCGGAAAGTCAACGGGGTTGCCGAGGTAGGTTGTGTATTTTAGTCTTAGCGCGCGCGCACGGGTGTCACGACGCCCCCAGTTACACAGCGAACTAGTGAAGACTACGATTCTAAAGGATTTTGTGGAATACTGTGGTGTCAGCAAGTATGTCGTCGTATGATATCTGCAGCTTCTCGTCTAATCATGGCTCTTATCCGAGGTTCGGAAATGTCACAAACGGTGGTAAGTGTCTTGATGCGTCTAGCAGACGTCTCGATAATTCTCTCAAGTCACGCCGCGCCGCTGGCTTGATCAAGTGCGTCATATATTCATCGGACGCAACCCGGTGTTGAAGTCCCCATGTAGTGCAATCCACGACTCAGTGAACTCATCACCGAAACCCTCAAGGTTCCTAAAAGTGCATGGCTAAAGGATCTGTCGAAACTCGAGGGGCTGTTGGATTTTGTTGACGATGAAGACTTCCAGGCTTCGTGGGCTTCAGTGAAGCAAGCGAACAAGGAACGACTGGCTCATCATGTCCAAACGACTTTGGGATTGAAAGTGAACACGCATGCATTGTTTGACGTACAGATAAAGGTCGGTTTTCATACTTGTCGTTCGTAATTTATTAATCCGTGCTGTACAGAGGTTGCATGAGTACAAGGCATGTCCCCTTGAGAGATACGTCTGTCACGATTGGTAACGCATGTGGTATAGCGCCAAACACTGAACATCCTCGGTGTCATTCATGTGAGTCCTCAGTCGCGTGTGCTGGGCGCGTCGGTTCTGACATCCATCTCCAGCGTTACTTGAAGCTGAAAGCGATGACACCGCAGGAAAGGAAGAAGGTCGTCTCGCGGAACGTTTTCTTCGCAGGGAAAGCTGCCCCCGGCTGTCAGTCCTACCCACTTTTACCTACCAATGTGTGCTGACACGATGTATCGCTAGACTACATTGCCAAACTGGCGAGCGCATTCTCTTCCTGATCCATCCAAGTCGCTGACCGTCTCCCAGACCATCCGCCTCATCGTGAACGTTGCTCGTGTGATCAACGCTGACCCGGACACGCAGGACTACCTCCGCGTGTTCTTCCTCCCCGACTATTCCGTCACCTTGGCCGAGGTACTGATCCCTGCCTCGGACATCAGCCAGCACATTTCGACCGCCGGCACCGAGGCATCCGGTACGTCCAACATGAAATTCTGCTTGAACGGCGGTCTCCTTCTCGGCACGGTCGACGGCGCGAACATCGAGATCGCCGAAGAGGTCGGTTCGAGCAACGTCTGTGAGTCGTTCTCGCACCGTTCCGAGTCCTGTCCGCCCATTCCCTCCCGACAGTCTTTTTTGGAAACTTGACGCCGGACGTGGAAGATTTGCGATATCAGCACACGTACCACCCCGTGCCGGTCGAGCAAAAGTCCCCTGCGCTCGCACAGGTTTTGGACGTGATCGCCCAGGGTTTGTTTGGCGACGACAACGTCTACGAGCCGTACGCTCTCTCGCGCTCGTCGGTCGTCGGGCCCTCTGCTCACGTTTCGTCCTAGCTTGTTGAACACCATCCGGCAAGGAGATTACTATCTCATCACGGACGATTTCGATTCCTGTGGGTTTCGGACGCTTACCTTGCGTGCTCCCTATAGACTGACGGTCGATCTGAACCAGACATCGAGGCGTTACACATGGTGGACGAGGCGTACGAGGACCGTACGGAATGGGTCAAAAAGAGCATCAGGACGACCGCCAAGGTACGTATCAACCCAAATCCATTGCATCCATGTTCAAGGGGGTATTCAAACACAATAGATGGGGAAATTCAGCTCCGACCGTGCTATCCAAGATTACGCCCAAGAATACTGGAATGTCGAAAGCACCAAGGTAGATTAGGAAAAGATACGAAGAAATAGAGGGATAAATAGAGTGCAGAACGTGTGGATCCCAGTATAGGTACAAGAAACCATTCGATCGGGTAGGCATGTGTTTTGAGTAGTCGAAATGTGGCAGAATGAACGTGAGCATGATGAATAAGGATGAGAAAAGAACGAGGAGAGAGCGAGAGAAAGTCGAAACCAATGGCTGCAGCCGTGTCGGCGCAACGTCCGTCCATACAAAAAGGTATAAAGAGTGGGAACTGGCATTTTTATGATTCCTCGGGGGGCACGGTAGATTCTTCCACGAATGGACCGGAAGCGACGACGTCCCGTGATCCATCGACGTCGGTTTCGCGTGCTACAGTCGATCGAACGTCATGAGCATGGTTCGTGGCGCGCACACCAAAATACACCGACCTCGGACCTGCTCGCCATCGATCGGAGAGGCCTCTTCTGTCTCCTCACCCTCTGGCGTAGCGGCGGACTCACCGACGTCCACGACGGTCACAGTATCTTCAACCACGTCGGGTGTGGGATGCGCTGCCTGCATACCTGCGGCGATGACCCCTACCTCACGGTCCGTGGAAATCTCTTCACCACCGACGGGCGAGTCCATGGCTACGACCGTCACGTCACTCGGCGCGCCGACCACGCAAGGCTGCACATCGTAGGTGGCGCGCTCTCGTGAAGGGACGGGAAAAGCAGTGGCGACAAGCTCGCTCCCGCTTGGGGCTGCGTCGTCAACGTCGGTCACAGATACGGCCGCGTCGTCCTCGGCGAGATCAGGGTTGTCAGCGGTGCTTGGGGCAGCCCCTTGAGACGCGCCGGGCTCAACGGCAGCCACTGGGCTGTCTTGAACCCGTAAAGCGAGCGAGCGCACCTCTGCTTCTTCAGCGGAGGCAATAATCGTCGGTTCTGTTGGCGTGTCAACGACGACATCGTCTTCTGAAATACATTCGGTTGGTTCCGTCGCTGGTTCGGTGCAAGGTTGTGTCTCTGCAACACGCAGGACAGGCTCAGTTGGCGGAACCTCGGCCTCCGTCGTCAAAGGTTGGATGACGGGTTCAGCCGTCTTGTCTTCCGCCACCTCGGAAACGGGGATGACAGGAGTGACTTGACAAGGCTTGGACACCTCAATGACAGGCTCCGGAATAGGCGTAGCATCGACCAACACGGTAGTTTCTACAACAGGGGTGGGCACCCCCGTATCCACAGTCTCGACAACGGCAACGTTCGGTGCATCGTCGACTTGAACGGAAAGATCAACCACTGTGGGCTCAGCAGTGACGCCTTGCGTGGGAAGTTGAATCTCTTTGGTCGCGAGCTCGGGCACTTGGTCCGCTGCGTGCTCAGCTTCGGTGGTTGAAATCTGACCTGTTGTATCCGTATGGGGGATCTCTAAAGTGAGAATTTCTACGGGGAAACCGGCGGAAGGCTCTCCTGCTCCCCAAGTGGCCTGCAACTCCTGGCGCATATCTTGCGGGCCGGCATCCCCCGTAGGCACGTTCCCAGAAGCGGGCACATGAGCAGAACAAGCAAGTCCGTTAACGTCAACAGAAGCATCTGGGCTGGGAGTCTCCTCGACCAGCACCACGTGTTCTGGAGTGGGAGTAGGAATTTCCACCTGTTCGGTAAGTTCCTCGGCTTCTTCAGGTCCATCAGCCAAGCAAGTGATCGCGTCTTCTGGATGAGCTGGCGTCTCAACGGCGAAAATCTGGTCCCGCAGATCAGTTGCGGATATTGGGGGAAGATTATCAATCTTCTGTCGAGCGACTGGTTCGGCGGTGGATGCAGTCAACAGATCTGCGGGAGTGTTCCGCGAGGGTTGGTTCGCCACGTGTGGTTCATCGCCAGTGGGCTCAGAAATTTGGTCATCGACGGCCGGTACCGAAACGGGTACGGGGAAAGAGGGGTTAGCGACTGCTTCTATGTTTCCCTGAAAACGATTGGCAGCGTCGACCTGGACCACGGTGAGCTCGTCACTTTCCCATGGGAGCACGCCGGACTTGACAGGTTGCTCCCGAGCTTCGATAACGTCCTGTCGAGGCGGTGCCGCTCTCGTCTGTGGTTCTGCGGCAAGAGAATTTTCCGCGGCAGGTACGGTGACGAGGACGGTTGGGTCGTTTGTGCCTTGTGTAGACAGTGAACTAGGGGGTTCCGCCACCAACAGAGTCGTCTTCGTAGCCAGATCGGCCGCACCGTTGACCTCTTGGCAAATCCCATCGTGTGAGCGTTGCTCGACGTGGACGCTCGACTGTACGAAAATGCCATTGTTATCGACCCCAGATTGTGGTGTATGCTCAATAGAGAGTGCGTTTGCCGCTGCGCGAATGGGGTTTGATTCCTCCTCGGGCGTGTCAATATTCGAATTCGAAATTGGAAGACAATGGTTCTCACCTTGGATGCAGGTGCCAATCCAACGACAGTGCCAGCAACAGGCGTAGCGTCAATGTCATTTGCCTTCGGCCGATCGGCAGCGTCGGCTGTCGCGCCACCGGTGGCAACCACTGTGTCCGTGACAGAATGAGCAACCTCTTCGACCAGAATCTCTCCGAGTTCTCCCGCTGTTGGAGTCCTACCGCCCGACTTCTTGAGCTCCAGATCAGTCGCTGATTTGCTGAAGGCGCTGAAACGTTTACGAGCGGACGAAAATACCGTATTGATGCGAAATCCGGAAATGTCAGATTTGAAGGATGGACGGGGAGAACGGCCTCTCTTGCCATCCGGAGATGGACCTCGGGAGTTTTGTGGTTGCTGGCGACTGTACGTTTGTTCAATGATGAGCCAGCGAATTGACTGGCTGACATTGGGTATTTGCTTTAGACCGCAAACTACGAATGTGGGCCAATTGACAGATATAGGGTCAACGATAGCATCGCTCCAAAAGTCGATAAAGGCTTCATCGACTTGGACCGCGTGTACGGAAGCAAGTTTGGTCTCCATGACAGACGATCTATGGTCAGGGTGGGATGATGGCGATTTGTCCGAAGGGTCGCGATCTTCAACACGTCGCCTCCCACTGCGCGACTTGCCCCTCTGGCGGCTAGACTTGCGAGAGAGTTGGGGTTGAGTTACCTCGATGTCGTCATCTTGTTCCAAAAGAGCGACTAGAGGTTGCGTGGCTGGGGCATCGCCAAAACCACTCAGCGAAAACTGCGCCCAGTCCGCGACCACAGGGGAAGTAGGAGATACAGGAGTGGATTCACTGTTCGCATTGGATTCAGACCCGGTACGCTCGAAAACGACAGGCGAAGTGGAACGTTTACGAGACATGGTATCGATGATAGGCGAGGTCAAGAGGGTGGGGGACATTGGAATATTGCTCTCGGTAGAAATCAAAGACAAAACTTGGATGGTTTCATCTACGAAGATGCGAGAAAACTGTGGTCCTTCTGCATCGGATGCGGGCGAGTCTCCGGAAACGGTGGACTTGAGTGTGTACCAGAATGATGTGTGTTCGTCCTTGGAATGGCTCTCGACAGGAAGTTGGAACGCTTCAAGAAGGAGCTGGATCGGGTGCTGCTTTGGCTGCTTCGCACCGTGCGACAGGAGAGATTCGACGCGGACCAACAGAGCATCATGATGACGGGTAGAAAAACGGGGTCGTGAAAGAAAATGGTCATCCGTGATGGGGATGCCTTGGCTGTACGGGTAGTATGTGACCAGCTCCTGCAGCCGCGGAGGTAACCGCTGCCGAAAAGACTCCTCTCTAGAGCGATATGAGCAAGAGAGAGGGCGGGCGTCATCAAGACTCACCTCAACCGAGCAAGGAATAGATGTTCTAGAATGCGGCCGGCGCGCTCCCACCGAGCATAAAAGCGGAACCAATCATCCGATTGTTCGGCTCTGGTGGCTACGAGAAGCCAAAAGCCCATGAACTTGGAGAGTTTGCTACCGGAGATGCCATTGACCTCTGCATGTGCGGCGAGAGATGATATGAGATTCAGCATTGCAGTCAATAGCTCGACATGAGGGGCGGGGAGCTGAGGCAGCAATAGCTCGGAGAAGGCTTTCGGAGGGTAGGAAGCGCTGCGCTCGGCATGAAAGAAAGTGTTATACCACGTCCAGTCGGCGTCTTTACCAAACTGACCGTTATCGAGGGAGAGATGACGGAGGCCCCAACGAAACACGGCGGCGACGTCTTGGGGTAAACGAGTGTAACGGAGCTCGTCTTCAAAAGGAGAGGAAGGGGGTGTAGTGGGTGTCTGAGGGAGCGTCGTTGTTCGGCTCCGAGGGCTCGGGCTCAAGGAACGAATGAAGAGAGAGATGAGTTTGCGCTGGATGTCGGGGGAGGCAGAGGACCAATGTGGGTGCATGATTCCGAGAGTTTCCAAGCCTGATTGGGAAGATGAGCGACGATAGCTACGCAGAAGGAGAAGGACGCATACCGCGCTCGGTGATGGCCTGGGCGCATGCCCGAATGAGAACGAGGGCTTCCAAAGGGCTGAGACGTTTCTCGGAAATGAGAGCATCGTCGAGAAGTGTCTGCGAATCAGGATCTGCGAAGACGACACCGAGGGTGCGTGAATCCGCCTTGTCTCTGGCGGCGGGCAGCTGGAGAGTCAGGTGAGGAACGGGGGCCGGATCCTTGCGAGAAGACTTGTGGAAAGGACGGGACTTGGACTTGAAGAGGGAGAAGGCGAGCAGATCACGGTCCGAGGCGTCGAGGACCGGGCTGGGTGCAGAGACGACGGGGGGGACTGCCTCGTACTTTCCGTCGAGGAGGGCGTCGTCGTCTGCAGCGTCGCGGGTCGGGTGTGCTGCGGACTCGTGCTTCCTGTAGCCGAAGACCTTGTTCAGAAATGAAGGCATGACGGATCAGAAACAGGACGACGTGGGAATTCGCAGAGCCAAACGCCGAGCACTCGAGTCTGTAAGCTACGGGCGGTCGGGTCTGCAGGGAATCCTGCGTGGTACATCCAGGCCACGGTGTGTTTGTGTCAGGCACTGGGACGAGGCAGTTCGTGCGTTGACACTGGCAGTTGCGGCGGGCGTCTATTTCCCAATGTCGTCCTACGACCAGAACCTCCTCAACGAAGCACCCAGGGCCACTCGCGCACAGCTGCAGGTGAGCAACACCGTCTTGTGTTTGCGCGGTCTGACCCCACCTGATCTAGGAAGGGTACAATGTCGACCTTCTCGAGCAACCACCTCGGCGCACCCCCTCCATGCGTACACCGCAGACACCCCATCCCCAGCCCTTATCTCCACTCCCAGTCCCCTTGACACCGATCATCCCAGAGACAGCCTCCAAGGAAAAGTTCGGCTCTCCCGCATATGTCTCTGCACAACCCAACCCCCGGACGTCCTTTTGGCGCACTCGCAATGGCATCATCACCATCGCCGTCCTCGTCCTCGTAGTTGTCGGCGCGGTGGTGGGTGGTGCGGTGGGCGGGACAGTCGGGAAGAATAGCAGCAGCAAGGTCGTTACCCCTAGCTCTTCAGCCTCTCCTTCGTCAACGCTGTCCCCAACGTCCTCATCGCCCTCACCGCCCCCATCAACCACGAGCGGGGCCGTGGCAGGTCAGGGATCAGAGAGCCCAACCCAAGCCGGAGTTGGCAATGTTGTCCCTGCGGCAACAATACCAAAGGCCGCGAGCACGGCCGGCAGTTCCCAGCAGAACATCGTCGACTAACATGCACTGGCATGTGGAGTTTCGGGGATCGTGGGCGTGATCATACTTTTGGATAATCAGTCATGTCGCTTTCTCGCTGTGCATATCATAACTTCGTCTACTACATCCTTGAAATGGACATGTTACCCCTATCAGCGGCGACACTGCGCTAAAGAATACATGGTCAAAAAACTACGACCCACGACCACCGTGGACACAAACGACCATAACTCGACGCTTACCAGAACCACCCCTTGGGCCGCGCGACGTCTTCGCCGTCCCTGCGCTGTCTGAGTGCCTCCAACAACCCAACGACCCCATCCGCATCCCCAATGACCGCCCGCCCCCCGTTCCAGTCCACCACCAACGGCCACTTGAGCGCATTCGGATTCTGCGCCCCGAGCGCCGCGACGGCCGCAGCGCTCTGAACCCGTCCCTCCGACCTCGCTGCTGAGGGGTGCGACGACAAGAACGTCGCGTACGACGGCGTCGGCGCCTTGGCATCCTCAGGGGCCACGTAGGACAGGATGGTCCGCAGCTGGTCTGGGGTGGGCGGCCTGGACTCGATGACCTCGAGGTTGAATTCGAGCGGGGCCCCATCGGGGCTTGTCGGGGGATACGGCCCAGAAAGAGATGCCCGCAACATGGCAAGCGCCTTTACGGACGGGGGCGAGGACGGGTGGTGGCTGTCAACGGGCGATGAGCGCGGTCCTCGGCGAAAAACGGTCAGGACACAGACAAGATGGAAATTTGGGGCTGAGAGTGAACGTCACATCGATGCCTTCTGCATGGAGTAACGACATACCAATCGCCTCGAAAATGCAGAAAACATGGCGCGTTATCGACAATTATGCCCGTCGTACGTCGAGGTCGGGTACCATCCAATGTACACGTGACAGCCAGCTCCTTTGCGATCATCGGAGTCGGGGCATTCCAAATAAAGCAGGTCTTGTATTTGCGACCGAACGCTCGCCGTGTTTGGACCGTAACATCTTACCTACTCCAAGGGTCTATCTGGTTCGTGATCATTTGACACTGGACATCCGAGCCCATGTCTTCCGTACCGCAAAGCCTACTGGCCCTGATACGGGACATCACGGGCACACAGCCATCCCGCCGCAGCGGTCGAGCGTATATCCTCCAGCACCCGATCCCAAAAAGGAAGAAAAATCATTGCTATTCCCCTCCCTGAACGCACATGGCAAAATCGCCTGCGAGCGGGTCTACCGAATACCCCGTCGCACTCAGATCCCGCCGAGCCTAATCTAAAGAACAAACCAAACCCGTCGCGTGGCCTTGACTTCACGCTATCAGTCGGCGGAACCAACCCAACCATGACCCAATTCTCCCTTCATTGCCCGCGATTCCCGGATATACGAACTATCTGATAATAATATATTATAATTAATATGATTGGCCCGCCAGTGGTTGGTCCTGTCGCTGGATGTCAGGCACACTGATGCCACCAGCGGCCATGAGCGGGCATGAATGACCTCTATACATCTCCCGGATCATGGTTCCCCGGGGTAGAGCTGAGGGCTCGCGTCGTCGTCCAGTGCCGTCCGCTCTTAACGTGGCTTCTGACGACCCACCGTCGTGGGTGGCCAAGCACTCGACCGTGCTACTGAGAAGGCGCGACCAGACCTCTCTCTCTTTCTCTCTCTCCTGGCTCTGGCTGGGGTACGTGATTGCCAACGACCACACCCGTGGGAAGTGGCCCCATCCCTCCGCGTGATCGGTCCCTGGCACAAGGTTCTCGGCTAAACCCACCGGCTCCGAATCCTGGTCCTGGTCCTGGTCACGGTCACGATGGACCCGTGCGGGTGCACGTCCAGCCTGAGCCATAACATATCCATATCGTCACCGCTCGATCGTCCGTCCACACATTTCGTCACGCCGTTCGCGCGTTCGTTCTCTCTTGAGCCATGGCGCGCGGCGCAAGGGTGGATCACGACCGCACGTAAACCCCTTGCGTGATCAGATCGATCGTGGATCGTCTCACGTACACCACGTACGCCGATGTATCATTGGTGCTCGATTGTTGAGTTGAGGACGCAGCTGTGAGCACTGTGTGGGTGGAGTCTTTGACGGCAACGCGTTCGTCATCCTGGGCCCGGAACGACACGAACCGATTCAGAGATCGCATGCGCCGATCGTCCGTCGTGAAAAATCGAACGGACGGGAACATGCATCGATGCAAGCCGTGCTGCACCGCGGCGGGTAAGCGCCGGCGATCCACTCGACGGTCGGAACAAGGGTGCAAATATGGGTGATTTGCCAATCGATGATCAACGAAGAGGGGGAAACTGCCGAAAAGAAGAAGAAGAAGACGTGCTCCCCCCTTTCTCGGATGATTTATCACCTCGCGCAGTCGCGAGGGACGGGGGATTTTGCGTCGCACACTATCCGGCGGGAAGGGGGTATTTGTCTCTAGGTGAACAAAAAAAAAAAAAAGGAACAGCACGAGCGTTCGGATCGCAGTACATGATTACAAGTGATGTCTATACTGTAGTAGGTATAACTAGGCGGTAGGAAGACAGGTAGGGATAAATAAATTTGCCAGAGATACAGAGCGAGTCGAGTCAATGTTCTTTAAGAGACTATAGTGATCGATACATTACTTGCGCGTTTATACCTGCGCAGTTCCACATTTTATGCGCCCGTGTACAAGGGATTCGAGTCAAAGTAGCCGGCCGAGTAGGTATGGGCCGTCTCCAACGGACTATCGTAGTAGGGTATCCTGCCGGAAGAGACGACATCATAACCGAGTGGCATGTGGGGTGCCGCACCGACGCAATGCGGTTGCGAGCCGACAGAACTGTCGCCAATGGAAACGGGCGACACGGAAGACATGTCGGGCGAACATGAAAGGCTCGACGGACTTGACGTACCCGAACTCGCACGAGAGGCAGAGACGGGCGGATACGGGTGGTACCCACGGCCGGGCGGCGACTGACCTCGGTCGAAATCTCTCAATATGGATGGCGTCATGCTCCTGTGGCGCCTTACGGGCCCGACTACGCCTCGCGTCATCACAGACCGGTGGAGCGACACCTGATCAAACTCAGGTCTGCAGGGCGGCGCAGACAAGGAAGCCATCAGGGGTTCTCTGCATTGCGAGGACACAGAGTCTGACGTAGAAGAAATGTGAGAGAGATTTCCCCAGGTCATATTCGAAGCCTCCATCGGGGGGAGGAAACCGAGTTGGGGTACGCCGTCCCGACTAGGCGTGTCGACAGCTGCGGAAACGTTTTGCGAATAGTACGCGTTGATAGCTGAATTCGAGCCAATGGTGTTCCAGTTGGGGGTCATGGACCCGGTTGCGGAAACCAGACCCTCTTCGTCTCCCTGAATGTCCTGCAAGTGGCCCTCCACTTCAACTTCGCATATGTCCATATTTGGCATTCCATTAGGGAACGGCATCGACGAAGATAAAGGGAAGTCGCCTTCATCCAATCCCTGACTGTCAGCGTCAAGTTCAGAAGCTCCGAATTCTCCGGGGCTTGTGTCATCCCCATCTGCGCGGAAATGGATGCGAAGGTGCTGACTGAGATTATCGGACCTCGAAAACCGCTTCATACAACGGTCGCATTGATATGGGCGTTCCATCGTGTGGGTGCGCACATGCCGCTTCAAGTGCTCCATACGTTTGAATAGCCGGCCACAACAAAAGAGAGGACAGACATAGGCCTTGGACGTAATGGGGCCACCGGTCCCCGAGGATTCAGAGCCGTGGGAATACGAGGGGAGGGTCACGTTGTCGGAACTAGGGTGATAAGTATGCGAGAGCCTGTCGTCACATCCAGGATGCTCGTAGGCGGTGTACGCTCCTCCATCAACGGGCACATTGGATAAGCCCGATGCGAGCTGGGGAGGGTTCATGTCTGTCGGTGGCGTTCCAGGGACAACCTTCTGCTCACCCCTGGTTTGCGCTATAAACAAATCGGCGGCTGATGCGTTTGCACCATAGCCACCGCCCAAGGGTGTAGAGTTGTTGCGCGAGTGATGGCTCCCATCCGGACTGCTGCGGCTGATTTCGGAAAGACTGCTCGGATGAAGTTTGCTCACCGGCTTTTTGCGGCGCTGCTTGTAAGTCGGGGATCCTTCAAACAAGGTAAATGGCATGAAGGGAAGGGTCGGTCTTGACGAGGTCCCCGTGCCGTCGATACGAATCATATTGTTGTGACCGGACCCGGCCAGATCATTAGGCGGGTATCCACTGCTATCATCCAGGGATTGCGACATCGCCGTATCCCGCGCCAAGTGAAAGTTTGCATCCCCCTCCGAGTCACGGCCACCTATGAGCTTCCCGAATTGTTCGTAAAGACTGCGCTGGGGCTCATATGTGAACGACAATGCCGGTTCGCCGACAACGACGGTCGTGGGCTCGAGACCCATTTTCTCCCGTTTGAGGTCACGCTCGAGCGCGTCAAGGAAGAGGCGGTCATGGGGGACAGAGTACCTGTGTTTGTGTCCGTGAAATAGGACCAAATCGGGAGAGGTACGGGACAGCTCGCTCACCAGAAGAACACCTTTTGCTTTTTCTGGGTACGAATACACTGGTATTTGAACAGCAAGTCCAAAAACGGAGACTGGGACAGACGTGAGCGAAGAGGTTCCTGAAAATGTATGCCACAACGCCACGCACCTTGGGCTCCTCGAGAGTGGCATCTACCCCGGGCTTGAGATTTCGAAGGTCGCTGAAGACGCCCTCTTCGAACTTTTTCATGTTCCTGACGGGTCTCCCAAAGGCCTCGAATCGAAAGACCAACGCACGAACGATGTCGGTGCCAGTGATATAGTATATGCCAGACCACAGGACACACGAGACGTATTCAGAGGAAGGGAGAAGGAATCGGTTCATGGACGGGTGGGAAGAGGTATGGCCAACGGGGACATGGTCCGCAGAGGAGTCGTCTGCAGAACGGGAGGAACTTGGAGAAGACCAGTGAGAAGGGGCGGTGGCGAGGAAGTACTTGAGCCTATCAAGGTGTGCGATGTTGTCCTGCTCCTTGGTGGTGAGCGATCTCGAGAGGTCTTTGGTAGCGAGACCCATTGCAAAAGAGCGAAAGGGGGTAATTAGAAGCAGAAAGTCCTGAACCGGATGTGAGGACTGATAGTATGGGGAGAACGACACGGCTTTGCGTATGTTGATACGGGCCCATCTATAAAGCACGGGCGTCAAGCGTACTCCGCGATAATCCATTCTCGGCAGACCAAAGATGGACAGGCCAACACTTACGGGAAGTGACGAACGAATAGAGATCTGGCCCAATTGCGCTTGCCAGATAGCCGTGCTGTGCAAGATCTGAAGGGATATTCATATTTGCCAACACCTGCCATGCTGGTGAGGTGTCGGCGCTCAAGGTTTTCTCCGGCTTCGATGATGCAAACTAGGTTTGCAAGTTCCCGCGAAGCTTAACCCTGAATAGTGCAGGACTCGTCCTGTGCTGGGGACCGTTCTAAATGGGCAGACGTGCGGGTCAGCGTCCACGACTTGAATATGACGCGAGGCGAGTGGGTACGGAGGTGGCACGACATGGACTCGTTGAGCCGGCCAAAGCACACATATTGAATATGATATGAGCGACAGGTCGATCAAAATACGTACTACCACGACCAGCGAATCGCGGATCTGCTGGAGGTCAGAAGGGTCCCCACATCTGCTCCCGAGATAGAGAACGGAGTGGGTAGGAAGCCTAGGCTACAGGAACGGTCGGTCGAACCTCGTGGTGCAGGTCAATGAACCGCTGGCGACGAGTGCGACGGTCGCATATGCCGAAATTGGACTGGCGTGGCGGGCGAGCGGACGCACGTGGCTGAGGCGCACCTGGCAGACGCGCGGGTGACAGAGCAACCAGGACGCCAAGGGATGGACTGGCACCATGTGGTCGCGTCGTCGGTCAATATCGACTCGCGAACGCTGCTAGGAATGACAGATCTCGCGGGCGAACGCGAGGCGGTGGACAGTCCCTGTGCGTATGCGAAATTCATTGCCATGGGAGCGGGCTCCGTGGGTCCGTGGTAGTTTGGAGTCCCTGCAGCACTTTCTGGTCGAGTGTGTTTGCGCACACAGCCCGCATGTGGTCACGATCGCCACCGATCAGGGTCGTCTGTGCTATCCCCATGCGATCATCGCGTCGTCGTCGAAAACGTGTCGTTCCTTCTATTCGCGCCACTGTGCCCTGCGTTCTCGACATCGTTGCGTACTGGCCCTGCTCTCCACATGGCTCTCCCCCTCGGACCACCGTCATTCTCTCGCTAGAACACTACTCCCCTCCGCTTCATCTATTACCTCACCCTAACCTGATTCATTCACCCCCATCCCATGCATGTCCTTCATACCTATTGAGGGTCCACCTAAGTTCCGTCACACCACCACTCCCGCCCCCTCTTATCGCCGAACGCTCGTCGTCTCTGCATATCACTCCATCCGCTTCTACCGCTAGAATCATCTCTATCGCAAGCGAAATCGTAATATTCTCCTCTCGTGCTATCTGGCTCGTCGTTTGCGATCCAGATATAGTCAAGTAGCTCGACAACCGTGCGGTAAACGCTGCATGCGTGTACGGCGGCGTGTGAAGCACCTGGAGTCCCGATTCGAAAATTCTGTTCCGCAGTAGCGGTTGCGTATGCCCAGGTAGATGCTGCACCGTCTGCAAAAACGTCGACGGAGGAATAAGCGCTGACCGCAACGTCAGTTTGGTCGCGGTCGGTACTTCGGCTGCACCTACCGACACCTCTCGCTCGATTCCAGCCCCCCCAAACCTCGTCCAAACCTATTATTCCACGTTCCTTCATTATGCCTCCCGTCTTCTGTCCACTCCCTTCGTCCCACGAACCCTGGAGCACCCTGGCGAGTTCACGGGCCAATTCATCTATCCATGTCTTCTCGTCTTGCATCATGTCCGCTGTGACCGGGGCATTTGACAATTGCAAACCTAGCTGAGCCAAAGAGGACCGCACGAATTTCGCTTCCTCGGGATCGGAGGTCGGTACAAGCGATCCAGTCGTAAACATTGAAGATGTGCTTAAACTTGCCGAACCCGACGTGGAAGGTGTCCACGCTGACGCCGACGCGGTCTGATTCGTATCGGGTCCATTGCTTGGCGCTTCGAGTTTCTCGTTCAGTTCCGCGGCAAGATAGACGAGGTCCCGAGCCTTTACCATCAATGCTTCAAGGTCTTTGAAAGCGTCAGATAAGTCTGTCTCGGTATTCTGGGCTGACGTCTCGACATTGCGTAAGATGCCATCTATCAAGTTCCCTCAATAACGCCCACGAGGCGAGTCAGAACTATATTACCTATTCCTGTCCGTCGCAAAGGTCCCGGCGAGGAGCCTCTTTTGGGAGAGACAACTCCGAGGCTAGGAGTTCCACTTCTATGTCCTTTGCCTATTTGTCTACCCTAAAGAAGATCAATTCAACGGTGAAATACAAAAATCATATTGCCAGACCGACCTCCCATGCCCCAGCCTTTAGAGCGCGTCTAAGCATCGTATAAAACGTCTTGTCGCCACCTTTACGGAAGCTCAGCTTGATAAGGGGATCCGAGTCGTCGTCTTCAATAGGTGGGGATATGCGTCGTGATGACGGCTCGGACTTGCTGTTGATCCCAGAGTTCGCTGGGGGAAGCGGTAACGCCGCCGCGCAAATCTCACATTTTCGAAGAAAGGGGTGATTGAGAAACGTGCACGCCGCGCATGCAATTGGTGATGGTTCTCTCGCCGGCGGTGGGGGTGTGGAAGATCTGGGCAGGGTTGAAGAGCCGACAGAAAGTAACGCAGAAGGCGCGTGTTGTGATGTAGATGGGGTGAATACTTTTGGCTGCAGAGAACCCGAAAGAGCGCTTCTGGGTACCCCACAAAGCGCACATATCCGTGCGGCCGCCGAACTCAGACCCGGGGGATTGCGGTGGTTGCACACATCACAGATCCAACTCTCCAGGCTAAGATTTGTGGCGTCCTGACGACCGGAAGGGGGAAAGAAGGTGGAATCGAGGTAAAGTGTGACTTTCGGCGAAGACATGAGCAGACCCGCATAGTAATCCGTTCGCGTGATGTGAACGAGATCCAGGACGAATGAATGCGAGATTGGACGATGCGAGTTCACGAAAAATAAGCGATGGGATGACACGTGTACAATACCAGACTGATAATTGGCAGCTTTCTGAAGACTGTGGGTTTAGCGTTGGTTGGTGGAATACATCAAGCGCACAGTCAATTGCATGTGACCATAGAAACCAGTGGCGGAGAAAAGGAAGAAACAATACGCACCCATCATAGATTCCGACGTTGTCTTGAGACGCGAGAAGATCTTCATCGCTGTACAAAAGTGCTTGGACTGGAATGGAACCGTCTACGCTGGTAGTGAATCGTCGCAAGACCATTGCCGTCGCCTGATCTGATACACGGACTGTGCTTGTTCAAGGAAGAGTTTACCAGGATGGACGCTGCTGCGCTAGTGATGCTTGACATTATGTGGGTTGTGAGAATCAGCGATTCGAGGTACGAGCAAGTTACGTACGTACGCAGCAGACACGACTAATATTGCGAGAGCGAATATCAAAGACAATAGGCTCAAGTGAGTCTTGGATGCAGTGATGCACGCGGGTGAGACGAGAGTACACTTTCCCCTCGGGCCTCAGCTGCAAGAGGACGAACCCCGGACACCGCCTGGACTTGTCTATCAAGTGATCGACATAGCAACAATCCTATTCTACACACATCTTCGTTGACAGCGAGCGATAAAATAAAGTCAGGGCCTGCACCACTATCATCAGAACCGACGACAGCCCAATCGCCCCACGTGAAGCATACGTATGATGCAGAATCCACGTGAAATATACTCAAGACCCGCGGATGACAGGGAGATACGACCATCACGGGTATGAAGCATAGCCCCTGCTAGCGGTTTACGTCTATCAATCATCAGTAAATTACTGGGACCCTCGGGACAGGGGACTCACAAAGCACGTCAACGTGACAGGGTAGACCGGCTTACTTCTTTTTCTTCGGCTTTTTCTTCTTTACTCCGCCAGCAGCAGGGCCAGTCTGTAGAGCAGGCACGGGGGATGCAGTGCGCGGGTCTGTTGAATCTCCGGCAGCCAGGGACTGTGGCGGGGTCGAATGCGAGGGTGGTTCCGGACGTCTGTTTTGCATCTTCTGGATGAGAGAAAGATTGAGAGACTCGAATCGATTGAGAAAGATGGACGAGTAAGTCTTGAACTTGATGCACTAGATATAAAAAGCACGAAGGCTCGCGACTCTGTTGGGGGAGGATCGCATCGATCACATACCGTCGTGTCATCTGTGATCTTGAGGACAAGTTTCCCTTCGGACGACTTCCATTTTACACAGTACCGTGTCTGTATGACATGGTGTAGTTGAGCAGGTAGCTATCGACCGTAAGACAGACCTTGTTTGGCGACTCGACGTAGAGGTTTTCTGCGGCCTCCTGGTATTCCTGCCAGGATGCGATGTACACCATGCTAAGGTCATGTCGTGTGACCGCTTGTCACATGAAGTGACAATACGTATCACGTGCCTCGGTAAATTCGCTCCGAGCCGAGAGCCGAGATACGCTCCGATCAAGCTCCGTCGTCCTCGTCTCTCCAACGCACCGCCCACACGACCAGCGCTCTCGTCTTCGAAAACATACTTGGCCATGTCTGTTCAACAGCCAAAACGTGAGTTCACCCTCTTGTGTCCCAGTTTTCGCTGACTCAAAGCGTTCGTTCTTGTGAACTTTCGTCTTAATTAAACAGCGCTTCCGTTCATTGCTAATTTTGCTGCCGGTGCAATTGCTGGTGTGTCAGAGATCCTGACATTCTACCCACTCGGTGAGTGCCGCCGCCACTACTTCTGACCATTCCCCGATCACGACTGTGAATGGCGAGAAACCCTGGACGGCCATCTCTTGTGTGTCCCAGGGTGCTCCGGGATTCATTCATCTCCGACGCTGAACCTTCACGCCTCCACATGCGATCGGTCCTGGTTCCGATTCCATTGAAATCGGCCATATTGATGATTACCTGACATAACTTTTACCTTCTTTCGCCAGATGTCGTACGTGCCTATTCTTCCACGTCGACATGTGTCGTGCTTCCGACACGCCCCATTTCATTTAATCACAGGTCAAGACGCGAATGCAACTAGAGACCGGAAAGGCCAAGCATGGCATGGTAGGCACACTGACTTCCATCATCCGCGAAGAAGGGTAAGGGACTCTCATGGACCTACTTTGACCAAAACTGAACGTCGGTTATAGTGTTGGTAGATTGTATAGGGGTATGTTATTTTCGTGACTTCCTTTGCAGACCTTCCGGACGTTTGCCGACAGGTTTGGTTCCCCCGCTGCTTCTAGAGGCTCCAAAGCGTGCAGTCAAGTTGTGAGTAATATCTCCTGATTCAGGCAGCGGGGACCTTGCTGACCCCGCCAATTACGTTCTCTTTCTTAGTGCTTCCAATGACTTCTGGGGGAAAACATACTTGTCATTGTCTGGTGAAAGGCAAATGACACAACAGCTCTCTATCCTTACTGGGTGCAGCGCTGGTGCTACCGAGTCTTTTGTAGTCGTTCCATTCGAGCTTGTCAAGATCAAGTAAGCCTGTCATTCCTTCCATTCATTTCAATACTGTGTTCATAATTCGTTACAGGCTGCAAGACAAAACGAGTACCTTCTCCGGCCCAATAGACGTTGTCAAACAGATTGTCAAGAAGGAAGGCGTCCTTGGTCTCTATGCGGGAATGGAAGCAACTTTCTGGAGGTGGAAAGTTTACCCTTCTATCTACGCGTGATATTGAGGATGACTTCTTCTAGACACTTTTGGTGGAACGGAGGGTACTTTGGGTGTATTTTCCAAGTGCGTGGCATGATGCCAAAGGCCGATGTGAATTATTTTCTTTTTCCCCTTTGTGTATTTCAAACGGAAATCGCCAGAGCCCTCAAAGTCAACTGTTCAATAATTTCGTTTCTGGATCTGTTGGTGGTTTCGTTGGCACGGCCCTCAATACACCTTTTGATGTACGTTGATGCTCACGTTTTAGCTAAACTAGTGAGGAAGCTGAGCCAATAATTCTGTAGGTGGTCAAGTCACGCATACAGGGAGCCGCAAAGGTGCCAGGAGTTGTGCCCAAATATGATTGGACGTATCCTGCGTATGTTTCGACCCTCGCTTCACAAAGATATGTTTTAATTATTGCGATCAGCCTGCTTACGATCATGCGAGAAGAGGGACCAGCCGCGCTTTACAAGGGTTTTGCACCGAAAGTCCTTCGACTTGCCCCAGGTGGCGGCATCTTACTTTTAGTAGTCGAATTCACTCTCGGTGTTTTTAGGCAGGGTACGTCTGATTGGTTAATTGCCGTCGCACTCACTGACAACCTCGCCGTAGCTTTGGGTCCACCATACATCTAAATGGCTTATACCTAGACATGGAATATAATAGACCTAGACTTGGATCGATGAGTAAAGGTGTCCGATCGTGTGCACAGCCACATAATTGAGCCCCAAAACTATATAAGCTTGACTCTCCTAATAGTTGCTCTTGGTCCACAGAAATGTCGACCACCGGCCATCATTCATTCGTGCCCGCTGCGCGAGACGACAAGCGTTCTCCTTGTCCCGCCCTGAATACGCTAGCGAACCACGGCTATCTGTAAGTGTTGGGTAACACTCATCTCGAGCGCAACTCAAAAAAACCTTACAGTCCCCACGATGGAAAAAATATCGGCCTCTGGCAGCTCATTCAGGCTGTCCGCTTGGTCTATAATCTGTCGTTCCCTCTCGCGGCCCTCCTCGCGTTTGTCGGTATCCTCCTGTGCGGCCACGCCATGCGCCTCGACCTCGACGAGCTCGCGCGGCACAATCGGATCGAACATGATGCATCCCTTGTTCACCGGGATACGCTCGCTGGTCACGCACAAGCCCCTGTCTCTGTCGACCCCGAGCTCCTCGCGTCACTCTTGTCCCACGCAAGCGAGAAAGAAGGACTGAGTCTCGAGGCGTTTGCACAGCTGCGGGTAAACAGGGAGGCGCAATTGAGCTCACCGCTGGACTCGCTTCATTCCGAGATTGGCACGGGCGAAGCGGCGTTGAGTTGGTTGCTGCTCAAGCAAGAGAGCGGGCAGGTGCCGGTGTCCACTCTCGAGCAATGGTACGGCGAAGAGCGAATACCGGATGGATGGGCACCACCTGCGAGGGGTGTTGGGTTGTTGGATGCGCGGCAGACGGCTTGCCGAGTGGCGAGCAAGATGGATGAGATTCGGTGTCGATGAGAGACGTGTGCAAAAAGGTTAGTCGAGGTTGCACGAAAACTCGTGTCCTATGCTACGGTGTTTGTATCACTACTCGTCACAGTTGTATTATTAACCGTCCCGTTGATACTCTGGGGTGATTCCAAGCGGTCGTGACTCGCCTGCGGGCGGCTGTGATGATCGTAGCCACTGCGAGAATGCTTGTTGAAGAGACTATTTATCGTGTGCGGCTGCGCAAGGACCACAGGCTCGAAGGAAGCCGTTTCGGTCCAGGTCCTCCCAGCACTCCGTCGCGCTGCGTAGATCGCAGCGCTGCCTGCGGCGCAAGTGCTGTAGTCAGTCACATTTATAATCAAGGTCAATTCAGAAGAAGCCCCTAAAGACAGACAGGACTCCTCATTTCGTTTGTCATGGTGGGCATCGACGTCGTTCCACTGGCGCTCACATCCAATCTCTGACCTCGTGTGTTTGCCGACGGCAGGCATCCGGCGTCAACGTCTCAGAAGACTGCATCACAGCGTACCAGCAACTCAAGCGAGAAAAGACGTTCAAATACCTCCTCTTGAGGCTCAACGACGACCTCTCCGAGATCGTCGTTGACAAGACGTCCGACGCGCCCGACTATGCAGCGTTCGTAGCGGATCTTCCGTCAACGCAATGTCGCTGGGCAGTGTATGACTTTGAGTTCGAAAAGCCAGGGGAGGGACCGAGGAAAAAACTGTGTTTTATCTCGTGGTGCGTCCAAATATGGGTTCATCGCCGACGCCGTGCACACACCCACGTTTTAAACACGCAGGTCTCCGGAGGACGCTAAAGTCAAGGACAAGATGGTGTTCGCTTCCTCCCACGAAGCCCTCAAACAAAAGCTCGACGGCACCGCCTTTGAAGTGCAGGGTACGGATCATTCCGAGATCAGTTACGAGACCGGTTCGTAGGTTTCTTTGCGCCCCATTCCGCTGGAATTTCGTGTGACGATATTCTTGGGCGCTGATTTTGTTTTATTTTTATCCAATTTGCAGTGCTTGCCAAAGCGCTGGCGTCGACTCACTGATCTCCATGGAACCTATATGTGTGACCCAACATCGGCATCGTTTTCGTCTTGTCGCTTGTGTAAACTCAGCCTAGTGTATCCGTTGTCACGCCAGTACAATTGGATTTGCTAAGTCGACTCATTAATATATGCCTGAGATTTATGTCAGTTGCCTCACCGTGCATTGCGCTACTCGATAGGGTTCATCATGTGAACATATTTGTACAAGTCGTCCGGGAACCCGCTTTTCTCTAAAGAAGGATTCAAATCCATTTTCGCTGTGTAAGTTTCCGAAAACGATCCTTTGATATTTGTATATCGTTACCGACAATCGTGGGGTCTACGTTACCTTCTTTTTATCTATGAATTTGACGGGGATCAAGGAGTCTCCCATGAGGTACTCCCCCGTTGCGCAAATACCAGCAGACCACACCAACAAAAGCGATGTAATGCAAAAGAAGCTGATGGACTGCCCAATTTCCAACCAGGATCCTATAGAGCGCGTCAGCACAACAAAAACGGGCATGAACACACGGAGCATTTCTCACCAGTATCGGTCACGTTCAAAAAGAATGTCACCGTCATCCCTACGGGTACGATCAATAAAGAACGGTCATGATCACTTCAATGACGTTGCCCACCATCAGTCAGGGTTAGTGCGACGAAGAACAGGGAAAACGGAGGTAGGCCTAGGCGGGCATTCAGAGTCGCAAAAGTTACGGATAGAATCACGTATGGTGCCACAATTTTGAAGATCTACGCGAACAAGTTAACCAGTATGAGTACCAAGGTGTGCAGTACTAACCAATAGAGCCGCCATCAAGAATGGGTTGAAAACAGGTACCAAACGATACACAGGCTCTAAGTAGAAAGAGCTGGAAACAATGAGAATGATGTCGATGCATCGTCAGGCGGAGCTTACGATATGGATGCCACACTAAAGACGGCTCAAGTCAGCATGCAAGACAGGCGAATAGCGCAGGTGTCACGTACTTTCCGGTCCCGAAGAAGGCGACCTGCACGAAAAATAAAAAAAATAGAGCTATTCGTACGTCGTCCGCCTGAAAGTTATAATCGTGTGACTGGATGTCCTGCTGCGCGGAGCCATTGACGCTCGGAGGCTTTCGAACGGCTATCTCAACGTCTATCCACAAGAGCAGATTACACGTAAAGGCCGAGTAGAAGAGTCCTTCAACGGATATAGACAAGACGACGAAGCAGACTGAAAATGCTAGGAAAAAGGAGATGATGGTGGAGTTTGGAGAAGAGTGCCGCACACGGGATACGAATGGGTATAGTGATGATGTCACTGGCCAATTATCATCAGCTGGGAGGCCACACGACTCCAAACCAAACGAAGTACATACCAAGGATTGACCAGGAAATGATCTGATTGATTCGGGGCAAACCATTTTTTGTTTGCAAACTGACAACAGAGCTAGCGGAAACCACCATGATGGTGACGAGAAGTCCCATCTTGCGACAATTGAGGAGGATAACTAGCATACAAATTCTTTGCTTACTTGGAAAAACATAGAGATTTTACTGCTTTTGAAAGTCAAATTTGGGCTGATAAACCAAGATTGCGTAGCACCTATGAGGAGCATAGCCACACCACCAGCAAGGCTAGGGATCCATCAGCACCATGGAATCCTGACCACTCAAGACCTACATGGATAGAAGGTTTTCCTTCTTCTCAACTGTAAGAAGTGGGAAAATAGCGGTGACTAGACAACTCAAAGCCCATTGTAGGGCGAGTTTTTGGTTCTGCAACAATACTGGAGCAGGCCAAGTGCAGTAAGGCCAAAAAAACCCGATGACGACGAAACCGAGACTCCATATCAAACGGTAGGTGTATGCAGCCTGGTTACATGATCTGTGAGCCTGATCTCCAGAAAATGAAGAGCACCTACCACCATGCTTTGAAGCGAGGCAACAACGAGTAGTCCATATATACAAAGCTGGCGGGAGGTAAAAGAGGATTTAGATATAGCATTGAACAAAACAGGTGCACCGCGCAAACAGAACTCTCTCCAGAAGTAAGACGGGAACGCAACATAGATGTAAAACGTCCAGGGCGAATCCTGCACCCAGAAGACTAACGCTGAGCCAATGAGTATCAACAGAGTGAATACATCAATAAGGCCTGTTCTGATGTTTGCCGGTGGAGTGTCAGAAACAGGGAAAAGGAAGATGGAAGCATATGCAGCCCATCCAACATACGCTATGACGACGATGGAACGGATCAAAAGACGATCATAACTAAGGATACGGTTAGTTTAGGACACGATAGAACATAAGGCATGACTAACGTTTCAAGGTAGCGTAAGCCTTCCAAACAAATATTAATCAATTGACCGGACTGTTCACGCGCTTTGTTCCACTGTGCCTCTCTGATCGATTGTTCGATGGATTCAATGATTCGTGTGCGAGCTGGCATCCCAGACTCGTCCATATTTTCAAGAGGGTCAAATGGTTTATAAAACAAAACATTTGCCTGCTTGAGCTCTTGGACAAATGAGACTTGGATTCAATGGCGAATGACAACCTACCATGTTTTACACGGTAGTGCTCTAACATGACTTTAGTATTAACTAATGCCATGTGAGCAAGTGCCTCTTTTCCACCACGAGGATCAAGAAAGCCAGCCCGTGTGTGGTCTACGTCCGGATGAATACCAACAGAGTTCGCTGGCCAATTTATGCCGATAAGTGACGCCATTAGGGGAGCTATGTCCGCTTGAGAAACATCTTGGCGGTGTATATGCTCCAATTTCCACGGGCGAGAGAAATCGTCGTGCGAAGAAGGCGTAAAGTCAGGTAGAGGTCCACGAATGCCTTTCCCCCAAGCGATAAGTGGTGTACGAGTATTATCCGGGTCTGACACGGGCGATGAAGGCCAATCATACAAGAGCATGATGGGAACTCACCACCGTCTCCATGATTACCTATCCTGGACATACCATGATCGGCGGTGAACACGAAACTTGTTTCCTCGTCCTCGTAGAAATCCAAGAAGAGTTGCTCTGTCTTGCGGACGATGTTGTCTACGACTTGGATGTTGTTCATATATTCCTGTCAGTCTACCTGAGTGTAGCAAATCAGGAACGAGCCAAAGAAATCACCTCGGAATGGGGACGATATGAATGACCGGTAGTATCCAGTCCCAGAAGGTGCAAGAAAAATACCACTTTATCTTCGTGCAGATTAGAGTTCAACGTAGTATCTTGTGAGGCGTTTCGAAATAATATTTGTAGCTGATCCAACACCCAGGTATCAAGGGCAGTCGCATCTGCAAATCCTTTTACGACTGAAACTGGGCAGACAGCAACGTATTCACCTTTTGTGAAGTCTTCTGCTTCCTCGTCGTAGCACCAAGAGCGGACTTTTCCAGGAGTGGCACCTTTTTCAAACATGGGAAGGATATCGGGTGAACCAAACGAGAAGGTGTGACTTGACTGATTGAATACTGAGTCAAAATCCACCTGTCCCGGGGATAGTCAGCGGACACTTCCCCATCCATCCACCTCTTACTGGATTGGATTTCCAGCCCTGCAATTAGAGAACCGAGGTTACGGAAGCCACCAACATTGATAAATTTATGTCTGACCTTTGTGACTGCAGAAACATCTTCATACATTCCACCTGAATATGCTTAGAGCTGAAGGCAGAATACCTAGTGTGCCTGAGGACCAACCTATGATGGCGACGTGCCCCGGACGACTCTCAGTTGGTACTCTGGTATGAGATACTCCGAAGGCACCGCGTTTCTCCACGATGGACCTTAGGTACGGGGCGACAACCTCTGGTCCAGAATTGGCCGTGGAGGAAAACCCATTCGGCGTGAACAAAAGGTCGGCCCGAAGACCATCCCCTAGACAAAGCGTTTTAGAGAGACGGCTGTGGAATGTTATGCGGCCCTCATACCGACTATAAGAACCAGACGCTTGGACTCTCCGGAGGCTGACCCGTAACGCGTCATGCCATGAACGACAGGGCTCCTGAAGTAACAATCGAATACAGACGCGATAAACACGACGTGGAATACGATTCCGAGAATGAGGAGTGTGAGGACGTGGCGACTGGATCGGGGCATTGTGCGTCGAGCTCGGTGGCCAAGTTGACGCTGCTGCTTCGATGAGCTTTCCATGTTTGTAAGTAAAGGCCCCTGACCTGACTCGCATCAGATGATTCCCCACGACTCCCATCCTGTCGTCCTCACGCGCACGGACCCCAGGCGTGCACAGGGTCCACTCGCAGCCCGGCCCGAGACTCTCACTGGATCCCACCGCCGTGGCCCGCTCAAACACGCACTGGTGTCTCGCTGGGCCACTCGTTTCCTGTCCGGAAATGCCCACATCATCTCCGAGTCGCTCTCAGGCCTTCCCCACCGTACATAAGTCTGCCCTTCGAAGCCTGATCCCATCCTCCCGAGTGGGACCCGATGCTTGTCGCGATATCCCATTTTCACTATGACTTCGATCACAAGTCCTTTCGCTTCCGCACAATCACCCCCACGAGTACCACCCGAAGTATGGCTCAGGATCTTTGATCTTACCGTGGACCGAGGTGCTCTTTTGGAGTGCAGAGATTTCATTTCTCCAGACTTGCCACGCCCGCTCGCCAAGCAGCACGAATTGCGGGGTTTTAGGGACTCCTTGCGCACGAAACGCACGATAGTCCTCGTTTGCAAAACTTGGAACGAGCTCGCGTTAGAGTTCCTCTACCAAAGCATCCTTATTACCAAAGTACATGCGCTGGCTGCCCTGCACGGCTCACTCCAGAAGCATGCCTTGACAACACCTCGCAAGAATCGGTTGGGCTGGTGGACGAGGCGTTTGGACGTCCTCATCGAGGACGAGCGCTGCGAAACTTCCGACTATGACGTACTTGCCGCAGCCGTACGCCATTTTCCAAACCTTTCCATCGTCACGCTCTCTATGCCCGCGTCGCCGTTCAACGACTGTTGGCTCCGTCAAATACCAACACCTCTCGTCGAGTCTCTGGCTGAGACATGCGGGACCTCGCTCCAGGTATTCGATTGTTCCGAGTCAATTCTTCGACCGTGCAGGCAAGCATGCATGCGCTGTATATAGCAGCTCTTAAACTGATACGTTATATAAGAGAAGATTTGATGATGCTACTCGCCGCGTCCCCAAATTTGAAGGTTCTCCGATGCCCAATCTGCTCCCCTACACCAGCAGACAGGGCCTCCCAAAATCGCCTTGACGTTCCCGTGATGTCGAAATTAGAATCCATCACTCTAATGTCGGTCTTCCTACGCGACTATCTTCCGCGAGATAAAGAAGCGAATCACCTTCCCGCACTCCGCCAACTCACCTACGATTGCATTCCTCCGCCGTTCTTCGACCACGCATGGAAGAACTTCGTGAGGCTCACCTGCACGCGTCTCACTTCCGTCACTCTCGACTTTTGTCTTCTGGGGGACTCGTTGCAGACAGAACTCGATTTACTCTCTGAATGTTGCACAGTGCTCGACAAGCTTGTTATATACTTGCGCACCTGGTCCGAGCTGAGAGAACACCTTGTCCTCCCACCTGTTTCCTACCTCGGTCTACATTACAAGATTCCAAAAGGACCGCCTTTCCACTGCCAAGCTCTGATATCCGCTCTCGCGACGTTGACGGCACCGAAACTCAGAACTGTACGGCTGTTGCATATCGGAGCTGCACAAGAATTGCGCGAACATGTCTCTTCGTGCATCCCAGAAGGACGCGCTTTGTTGACTTTGGGAAGTTTCTTGCTGGAGGATTCCGAGGGGCACGTACTTTTTTCGTAAGATTCCACTCCCGGTGTTCAGGATGGACCGTGTGGATTGCGTTGGGGGTTGTGTGGTTTCTTGTAGATTGCATTTTCACGTATCAATATGTTTGCTAATGCAGCGGAAATTCAAGTCGATCTGATAGGGCTTGCTGGTATATATTGAGTCGATGAACTTGGAATCCGTGTACCGTACTTGATGAGGTTTGGTCCTATTTTGCGAGCTCTCACCTTTATCAAGTTGCTCTTGGCAGATTGTATTTGAATTTGAATTTTGGTAAGTGCCATCTTTGCCAAGGGGCGGATGTTTGTCAAACCGCGGGATTTCGATGAGCCACTGCCACTCACAATGACTGCAATAGTGTATATCAAATAATATCATCAACATGAACAAGGGTTTGGACCTGTCCCTTCGTCAGGGGCAGGCACTTTCAATACCTTATCAAGCATGATTTCCTGAAGCTAATCGCGATGCGATTTTCCAGATATTCTGACTGGAACCTGATGGCCAGTGTTATTCGATGCGCTTCGAGGCTCTTTTTGGTACTACTGCAATCCTGTGCAGGTTCGGGTTTGCTTCGGTTGTGTGCTTGGTCCAATAACTGAGGCACGTATTCGAACTCGACTGTTTGGCGAATCAATTGCATGCTGGCGCGCATGGGCGCCGAGTCGAGACCGGGCCTGGATGCTGAGAAGGCGCGAGGCACGAATCTGTGGAAAATAATCATGCGTTCCATATGCTCACTCCTCAGCCATTATGGTCGACCCTTGATGGATTTATGGTCTTTTTGGACACCGCTTCCATTGATAGGTACAATGGGGGGATTCGGTAACAAGAGACAAGTCGAGACGCCAGGGTCATGCTGCCAAGAGGGAACAAATCTCTTCCCGTCTGCTGCTACTATAAGTAGCGGAGCGAAAGCTCAACAGTCAGTAGGTCGCCTCTTCTGAACGTCTACAGGTTAGTTGGCATCAATTATTGGAGGGATTGCTGAATATTTACCCGGAGGTCTGCGCCACAGTACAATGCCGAGCTTCCGCGAGATCCTCTTTGGTGCATCGTCGTTCGGTACTGGGCAGTATTGCTGCTTCGACAGTCAATATCGGCCCATGTATCACGGGCTGGAGCAGCGGTATATCAGCCCAACCACCGGGAAATGCAGACCGCTTGTTGTTCAAGCAGTCCACCCCAAGCGCCAGAACAACGATAGGATCGAAGTTCACGTCGGGGGAAACGCACCAAGAACTAGGAAGCTTGCCATTTGGTTGGTTCTGCATGCGCCACAAAGGATGGAGGATGTCCCCGTCTGGCTCTTGCGCTGGGCTTGGTTCACCGTCGCACTCATATGGCCATTCGATGAGCCTGTTCACACTGGAGTCTATCCCGGCTACTTGTCCAGATACTATGGCCAACTGTGGATCGCTCGCTCTCCTCATGAGTATTCCGTGCGTAGTGAAAAATTAGGAGTGGAGCCCGTCCGCGAAATCACTCATGGCACACATCCCCGTCAACTCATCATCTACGATCGTCTCTCGGGACGCTGGCGCATCTGCCCCGACCCAAATATCATCAAACAACAGCGATACATTGCCATATCCTACCGATACTCAGATATCGTCCCTCCTGGTGTAGACGAGGCCACTAGAATTCGCTTGCAAGACGCATTTATTTGTAAGGTTGAGGATACTGTGGCGTCCCTGGGCGAGTCTGCATATTGGATCGATCTGACTCTGATAGACACATCTGGTTCCCCGGAAGATATCAATCAGGATCTTTATCGCATGGCGGACGTTTACCGTAGTGCCCAGTATACGCTCATCATGCTCTCTCCACCCCATCATGTCACCGAAGAAGCGGCATGGTTGAACTATGGGGAACGCCTCTGGACTCTCCCGGAAGCCCTCTTGAGCCGCGAGCTGCGCTTCAAGTTCAGAGACGGCGATGTCACTCCCATCACTCTTCATCAGCTGGCGAATCGTGCCTACGCCTACTTTGCCGAGGAGTCTGCCATCGTCAATTCGTATGGACTGAGAGATCCGTTGGAGAGATTGGAGAGACTATCGTTACTCAAAGCCGCCCTTTGGCGACGCACAAGCAGTAATTTACAGCAGATTCTGGAACAAAGCGATAAGCAAGGTCCCGAACCCTTATTCAGGGCGGACAGAGTATATGCACTCATGGGGTTCTTTGAGCATCGGATCCATCCGCATGCAAAAGAAACAGAGTTACAGGCACTCGTTCGATTGTCCATGGCGAACGATAACGACCGCCTCGTAGAGCGCATGGTCTCCCTTTTGCCTCCGCCTCAGGCTCCCGAGAAGCCCTACACTCCTTGTTGGTATGCAGAACAGGACGAATGGGGAGCAAATTTATGGGACATTGAACCGGAGATTCAGGTGGTGGGTATGACGGAGGACCACGCCCTCATTCTGGGAGGTTGCCGCGCGGCTGCTATCCGGTGGAAAAATTTCCCTTCCATCGCGTTCGCTACCCGGCCATCCTGGAAGCGTGTCATTGCAAACTACCTCCCAAACCTATTCTGGGAAATTCTCTTATTCGGGATCATTCTCGAGTTGGTTTATAGCAACGCTGACATCAAGCCGTCTGGGGTACACACTCCACTCATCGTCGGGATCTTTCTGATGCTGTTGGCGCCGCTGCTGGTCGCTTACGGGACCTCTGGGCGCATCGTAGGCGCACAACCCTGGCTGATTGGTGTCAAGGGGTTGATTTCTGCAAAAGAAGCTTCCGATCTCCTTTATGGAGGTGCTGTTTTTGCTTTACCTAGGACGTCTTACAGTGCCTCTGGTACGCCCTTGTCTAAAACAGAAACTGGTCGATTCAGGCGTGGGGACCCGGTCCAGTTGGACCTCCTCAAGGCACGGAATGGGGACAAGGAAGATGACAATGTGTACACGCTGATCGACACGCTGTCAGCTACGATCTATTATTTCCGTGCCGCACGCCCACCAACAGTGTGTCTGTACACGGGTCGGGAGTCTGGGATGGGACGGTTTCTGTTGTGCAGCGAACGATGTGCGATCAACCAGTTGCACAAGGAAACGGTGGTCAGGATGCCATGGCATATCAGTCAATATATGCGCGCATGCGATTGGGTTGCCCTTGGCTGAAGGTTTCAATTCTTTTCTGTGATCGTGGCTATTATTCATATTTAGGGCCTTTCTTTCATTCGTGCTGCGAATGTACATCGTTTTGATTTAATAGTGCGCTCCTTTGATTGCTGCATCTGTACATCAAGCCTTCGGGTTCAGGCCTCAAGGGCCAGTAGTTTAAGCGGCAATATATTGTCTGAACAGAAAGAATATATCTGATTCTTGCAAACTTTAGGAGCACTGGTGCTGAGTAACTGACTGCAGCGGCGGACTCGGAGGGATGGAAACAAGCCGGTTCAAACTTGAAAAGGCAATACCGTCACGGTGTCCGACGAAAACTCAGGAATTTGCAAGTTACTCTCGAGTCTCCGTAGTCGAAGTAGCCGCTGTGGACTAGAGCGATAGTGGTGTCCTCCCGTCAGGGTTTATGCAAGTATGCCGGATGATTGTGGATCTGCCAGCAAGCTCTGCCAGTGCCACGACATCGAGTAAATGTGGGGACCATCTCTCGCCTCTACATGGCGTTTGGGGGAAGGTCATGTAAACGATCTTGAGAAGGAGATGGGCGGGGCGATGTGGCAAGGCTGTGGCAGTGAGAAAGCCACGGAGAACGGTCAGCCGGAACGGCTGCGGCGTAGAGAGGACACGAATCGCAGACTTCTCGTCGAGGAAGACCATGGAGACACGCACGACGAGGTCGAAAGGCATGGTCGGTCCCCCGAGTAACACGCAACCGCTGACAGAGCAACTGCACTTGCGAGGGATGAGCACTTGAGTGCCTATTATGTGCGTTGAGCAATCAGCCATGCTACAGTTAACTGGGAACGACCAAACTACTCGGCTAGTTTGGTGTAGCGCTACATCGAGTTTTTTAGGCCCCAAAGCCACTACGATTGGGCTCAGAATGTCGTCCTGTGCTTACTGTAAAAACACACCTCTGATATTTTTCCCACATTTTTTTTGGCTCGCCAAATTTTGGGGGTCTTCGGTTAATATTTTCAGTTTTACTGTGGGTTGAGTACTACAGTAGTGTTTGAGGGTACGGCGGCCGTGTGGCGACGCTGTAAAGTAGCGTCTAGGCTCCAGTCGTAGTAGTAGTACGAGACTAGTGAACGTAGTAAGACTAGTAAAAATGACGATACGAACGGTCCGTTCTCCAACACAGTAGTACGGCCACCATGGCATGCCAAGACACGCCAGCCCACTCAGGGGCTTTTCCTGTGAGTCCAAGCCAAAGGGCACTCTGAAGATGGGGGAAATCTGTTGCCCAACCAGCACTACTTACCTTTCTCTTCAAGTCTCGATTGGGATTATTCAATCATTATTGAAGCTGAAGCCCGCCGTTCCAAATTGAATAAAGTTCCATCAACTTGTGACGATTTGTGACTGCAATGGTTTGACAAATGATGTCCGAGGCTCACCAGCCTCGAATCGGGTTTACAATAACGAGAACGGCATATCTGTAACATGTGCCTTTTGTAGATCGTACTGCAGTGAGCTGATCTGGGAGTTGACGCGAATCTTGTGAGGCGAGTGAAACTCGAACAGCGGCCCTGCTCACAACCATTCACTACCTGTTCAAGTTAGACCTGAGATCTGCCAATTCATCGCACGCCTACTTCACCAGACACGATCAATTGACCACTGGTGTCTTTGACCTCATGACGCAATCTCAACGGGCTCTCAAGCTCGAGCAAGGACAAGGCCTTACCAGACATGCGAATAGTAATCGACTCAACGTGCGGGATTTGCACTCCAATCATGTCTCAATCACTGATATATATTGTCCGCGGTCTATCCCTTCATCGTCAGTCTGCACGCATCATGTCACGCACAACCCAAGTTGGCAGCACCCTGTTTCACTGTCAAGCTTGGCACTTAAAGCCGTAGGACTACAGCTACGTCTGGTATACTTCAACTATCATCTTAGAATCTCACCGACCCTTGGGTCCACACCATGATCTTCAAGCATCTCGTCTCCTTGTTTGCCCTTGCGGCCACCCTGAATCCCGGACCAGTACTGTCACGGCCAACGCCTGCTGGTCCCGCGATTCATATTGTGTACCCCCTTCCAGGTGATCAAACAATCTTTGAGTCAGGCCGCAGGGTATCTATGCTATGGCACGTCGGTAACTTCTTGCATGACCCTCCTCCCTCACCTTCTCTTCTTGACAGGTTAGTAGCACGTCCCGACCTCCTTCCCTCAAAGGCCAACTCGCTATGGGTCTTACAACCCGGAACCGCTAGGCTGCGTAAGTCCGTCGCTTAGCTTCACCAAACATCGCCAATGAGCATTCGTAGTCCAACAGGTGGCTTCCAATATTCCAATTAGAGCTGGTGGAGTGGAGTTTGTAGTCCCTCACTTGCCTTCCGGCTACTATGAGCTCTGCCGTGAGTCTACTCGTTGCATGGGTGGCATTACTTACTCACTTCCCTGCTAAGTGGTTGTTAATGCACAAGGGGCCTATCTGAGCCAACGATTCACGATTTACAGTTGACTGGCATTGATAAGATTGCTGTCAATATTTGACGACTCGGATGAGCTGGGTCTTTACGGTCAACGGCTCTCGATCCCTGGATCCACATTTTTGCGGCTGAGTTCTTCGACTGTGGTGTTTATGCAAGAATTATAAAATACTTCGGAAATTCGATACATTACCTATCGGTGGAGTGTCATGTTGTCGTGAACAATGATCCGCATCCTCAGGGCCACGATTGTCATAGGCAAGAAAAAATCCAACTCCTGTACGTCATGCTAGAACATGCCCTACAGGGCAGGCTCTCGCTAGCAGATTGGTCCTACTTGGTCATCGTTCATCAAGAACTCAACAGAACAATAAAACGAAAAACACAGTGAGGGATGGGATAATTTGTGCTGGGCAGCAAACGATGCGCACTTGATCAGTTGCACACGGAGGCGTGGACAGGTTTCCAGTCGGGATATGCGTGCATGCGACTGGGTTGCGCTTGGCTGAAGTTTTCAATTCTTCTCTATGATCGTGCCTATTATTCATAGTACGCTTCTCACTCGTGCCGGTCTCTGAATGTTCTTGTTTTTCACCGGCATTTGATCTGTTAGCACACTCCTTTGATAGCTACAATTTGTGGTGCACAGGTTCCACTCGTTAACACCCGTCAAGCAGTCTAAGTGTCTCAATCGCCAATATTTTTGAAGAGAAAATGTATAATTGATGTTGGCAGGCTTTGACAGCGGCAGCAACAAGGACTCCACTCACTCCAGCCTTGGCACTGGCAGAGAGTAATGCCCGCTGCACTGACAGCGACCGACTCGGAGGGATGGAATCAACAGCGATTTCGCGCTTATCAGCGCTTCAGCCCTAATCCGCTCTCTAGTCTCAGCACTATATAGCAAAGGAAGTGGGTGACTTCCCACCGGGCGTATTGCGGAAATACCGTGGATCTGCCAGTGACTCAGAACTCTGCTAAATTCTGCTAAGTTCTAATTTGGACGCTCTCACTGGCAGGTGAATCTAAGGATCTGATGGTCACCGCGGATTGAGATCCCTGACATGTCTGAAGTGGAGTTTGGGACTCCCAAGCCTGAAGTTGTGGTTTGTAATAATAGCCCTCAGTGACAGTGCGTGAATTTGGAGCTTCAATAGCGCCCTAGATGGTAGCTCTGCTCCTGGTGGTCCGCGACTTGTATAGTGTGGCGACTGTCATTGCGCTTGTATTGCGCTCGTGCCAGTCACCGTGAGGCACGACTTGCAGCGCAAGGTTCCTCTGCACTGGCCCAGGCACGGTATCATGACTCGGATGTTGTATACTACACTTACCCTCTTTCTGAAAGTTTCAGATTTCAGAAATCATCCATGTTTGATAGGCTTGGCAGCTATCAATATGTGTCGCTCGGGTTTGCTCCCTTCCATGCTTTTCACCATCGTTTTCAAATCACCATCAGCGTTTCAATTTTTGCCATGTCGAACTCCAGGATAATCGATGATCGTTGAGTTAACGTTGATCGATGATCCGCGAAGCTAGGCCGCATACAGTGCATCGTCTCTCTTGGTATGCGACGCGTTCTTGTGTCGGAGCTTCCCCTCGTATCATGCTCTCCTCCTTCAACTCCATGCTGGTAGGGTATTGCTCGATCCCAGCGCTGGCGGCGTCAAGGACACGTCAG
>JBBPLQ010000175.1:0-42045 GCA_038089855.1 Royoungia palumana
AGAGATGGGTTTCATAGTGAAGATGAGAAGAAAACAATATATTGGAAGGGTTTATATATGTCTTCTCATAGCAGGTTACATAACCATAACATAATAGAGTAGTTACCTAAGATACATAAGCAGTTTATAGCATTCCAGGGTCCAATATATGTAATGTGAATTGAAAGTCAAACAATTGTCCCAATGAGTGACTGTTTTGACATGGCTATCATTTGATCAAATCTCATCCAAATCTTTTGTGTCATAGAGCAATCTTGTAGCCAAGAATGGGATCTTCATTCCATACACCACTGGTATAAGGGTAGGATTAATTGGTACCAAGAAATATTGCTTCTAATGAAAAACATACAAACATTGGGACAATTGTTTGAGCCACTGTATAACAAAGTGTGTGACTCTACTGCATGACTCATCTGTATGACTCATCTGTAAGTCACACCTAGCGATGGTGAACTTATTATGAGAGTGAATAATAAAATCATATCAATGGTATCAAGATAAGAAGATTAGAATAAGAAATACCATTGATTTCAACAATAGGAGGAGAGCTCCCTCATACTCACTCTCCTTAGTCAGTAAATCTACTCTGCTTTGCTTCTTGCCTCAAACCATTTCCACTCAAGTACTGTAAGTCTCCCTACTTGAGCCTACCTGCACATACTCTTCTAGTGAGAGAGTATCCTACACTATATGTGTAGAGACAGAGAACCTATCTGGTTCTTTAAAGCTGACCTCAGAGGGGTTGTGGGAATCTAAGGCTAGGAACAAGTATGTATGCATATATGGACATTATTGTATTTCAGTCAGGGGTGTGTCAGTGGCATCCAGAGATGACCACAACACCAGGGACAGGCTGAAAAAACTGCCAAATAGATCAGAATGGATAGACAAATAGCTGGAAAAGTAGAACAAAGAGACCCACCTAAGAACACTCCAGGTGAACCAGATCCTTGAGACATATCATCTCAAAAAGAGTGCTATACAGCTTATCTTACAAAACCTACTAGTGGCACTAAATTTCAAGACCCAAATGGAGTAGATGCTGTTGAGTCAACCTCCATCTTGAGTTCTACTGCCTGAGTGGGGGAATGAGTATTATTTGTGATCTTGTGAGCAAAGTGTGCAAGTTCCTCTCTGAGTCAGATCACCAAAGTTCACATCTGGTCAACCAAAATTGACAGGCCACAACCTACTTACTGTCTATGATCCCTCAGCTTTTCCAACATCAAAATAAGTTCACTTTGCTCCTGAAAGTTCAATTCACCACCAGGCAGGGTAGCAGCATAGTCTTTAGCTTGTGCCAGTGTATTTTTCAGGTCATTTGTCTGTAACATCATTGTTTCGGTATGCAATTCAGGCCAGTTGTCCAAGCATATTAGTACTCACTGCCTGCAAAAGTGCTTGCTTCTTCTGTGGTGTGACAACCCCTTCGGCACTTTGTGTATGTTCCAACACAGTGATCAGATTAGGAATGATGCTGGCAAAGAGCCGCGTTGGGACGGCGGCGTCACTGGACGTTTCCATGTCGCCAAGGACGTGATGGATCGTGAAACAAGAAAGCTGCGGCGCGAAACCTCCGCGCTGTGGCTGTGTCTGTCCTCGTCCATCCCCGATTCCCATTCCATCATCGTCATCGTCAACCTTGTTCTACTAGTTCCCCCGCGATGTCAAGTCAATCGAACCTGGACGCAAGTCACATCTCTGCGTGTTGTGAACCATCTCACCGATTTGCCAGAAAGCCATCGAAATTGTCCAGCGTGCCATTGACGAAGATGGCAAACAGAACTATGCAGAGTCGTACAAGCAATACATGAACTCCCTCGACTATTTCATGCTTGCTCAGAAATGTCCGTTCTCGTCCGGTCATAACTCACGCACACTCACGTTGCCACAGACGAAAAGAACGAGAAGTCCAAAATTCTGATCCGGACCAAGATAGAAGAATACCTGACGCGCGCCGAAATGTTGAAGAAACATTTACAATCTCAAGAAGAAAAGCGGGCGCGCAAGGCTGTCAGTGCCAATGGCTCGTCGAGTGCGGTCGCTGGCAAGGGCAGTGGCGAAGAAGATCAGGATCCTGAGTTAAAGAAGCTCCGCGCTGGCCTTTCCAGCGCTATACTCTCCGAGAAGCCCAACGTGAAATGGGATGACGTCGCAGGCCTCGAGGGCGCCAAAGCGTCCCTTAAGGAAGCCGTTATCCTTCCCATCAAGTTCCCTCACCTCTTCACTGGGAAGCGCACGCCTTGGAGGGGCATACTCTTGTACGGCCCACCTGGCACGGGTAAATCGTATCTCGCAAAAGCCGTCGCAACGGAAGCCAAGAGCACATTCTTCAGTGTCAGCTCCAGCGATCTTGTCAGCAAGTGGCAAGGAGATTCCGAAAGGCAAGTCGACACGATCCGAACGTCCTTCCTTTCTCACACCATTCACCATGCCTACTCAGGCTTGTCAAAAATTTGTTTGAGATGGCTCGCGAAAACAAGCCCGCGATTATCTTTATCGACGAAGTAGATTCCCTGGCCGGCACGCGTAACGAGTCGGAATCGGAGGGATCGAGACGCATAAAGACGGAGTTTCTTGTCCAAATGAACGGTGTGGGACACGACGACACTGGCGTTCTAGTCCTCGGAGCAACCAACATCCCGTGGCAACTTGATCCCGCCATCAAGCGTCGTTTCGAAAAGCGGATATATATCCCGCTCCCAGGCATCGAGGCTCGCAAACGAATGTTTGAAATCCACGTTGGCTCTACGCCGTGCCAACTGGAGGCGAGAGAGTATCGTACGCTAGCGGAGCGCACGGAAGGGTAAGTCGCCGTGGCTTGGCGCCGGTTGCATGTGTAGCTCATTCCGTGTTTCAGGTACTCTGGTTCCGACATTTCAATATTAGTCCGTGATGCACTCATGCAGCCAGTGCGCAAGGTGATATCAGCCACACATTTCAAGCCCGCACCTGCATCGTCTGCATCGGGTAAAGTGAAATGGACGCCTTGTTCGCCGGGGGATCCGGAGGCGGTGGAGAAATCATGGTCTGAAATTGAATCAGATGAACTCGTTGAACCGCAGCTCAGGATGCAAGACTTCGTCAAGAGCCTGGAAAGCACTCGACCAACCGTGACGGAGGCGGACATCAAGCGGCATGAGGAGTGGACGAAAGAAAGCGGTAAGTTGTCAGTTATGATTAGCAATGGCAAACTCATTCACCTGTTAAAATTAGGAAATGACGGTGCATGACCTCGATCACGAATTTTGCGTCGCTGCATGGATTCTTAATCTATACCTTGGCATTTGTTGTTTTCTACGATATCTCGGAATACCACGATCGTGCGTAACATCCTCGGGTCCACCGGCACATTATCATCACAGCTGAAAATTGGTGATATTGACTGAGCACTACAATGAGTACGATACGCATGCATTAGGCGATGAAGCTTTCAAGTCGAAAAGGGTTCTCGTTAAACGTGATTTGTGTGGTCTCGTAGGATAACATATCTCTAGAGTATGCTCAGAGCGAAGGCTCGAGCGGGCGAATTGTATACGTGCGCTGACAAGATCCCAGCGCAGTAACAAGTGTTATGATCCGATCAACTGAGCCTGTGCTTGCTGCATTGCATGCGCGTGCACGTGTGTTGGCTTCGCGACGGCATGACATACTTGAATATCTCGTATCCATGGATGCCCCACAATCTCCTCGATGGCAGCGCGCCGAGACGGATCTGGTTCGAGCATCTTGCGAATCAAGCTCCTACATGCACGGGGGCTCAAGTTGTGGATCGTGGCGGGATAAACAGGGTCCTTTTCCTTCTCCTTGACAGGGATGGCACACGCAGTGGCATAGGCAGAATACAGCGAATCCGTCATCTGGGCAACTCGCCAAGGCATTTCTTGGAAGTGAAGACAGTAGTAGACGATGCCGCACGCCCAGATGTCGACCAGACGAGCGTCATAGGCTATGAGTCAGAGAATGGAGCCGCGGATCAGGCTACCACTACTCGAGAGTGCAGCCAGCTGCTTACGTTTGCCTAAGAATTGCTCAGGGGCGATATACGGTTCACTACCGCAAAGGCCGGTCGACATATGAACTGTCGTCTCCCAAGGAAGGCGGTACACAGTTGATGCACCATAGTCACCGATCTGCGTACGCATAAGCCAAGGCTATATTTCTGAGAACGACACGAACCTTGAGATGACCTTTGGTATCGAAAAATAAATTCTCTGGTTTGATGTCGCGATGAGCGACACCCTGGCTATGCAGATATGATACGCCGGTGAGCATCTGCTTGAAGCAGCATTCCACCTCGCTCGGTGACATGCCACCCTTCTTGATGGCGGCGTAGAGATCGCCACCGGGACAAAACTCCATGACCTCGCACCAATGTTGACTTTCGTCCTGAACGAGATCGACGGTCTCGACGATATTCACATGGTGGAGAGTCGAGGAGATACAGAATTCTGCGGTGAGTTTCTTCACGTATTCCTTCTCTGATTCATTCTTTCGCCGTTTGCGAAATTCCTTGAGAAGGGTTAGCGGGGAACGATGCCGGAGTAGGGAGCAGGGGGTGACACACCTTGACAGCGTACAGCTTTTCTTCCGACCGGTCCCATTTGTGAGCGAGCCGGACGACAGAGGTGGCGCCTTTTCCGATGGCGACCTTTTGGCAGACGCCATACTTTTGCGAGAGACTGGCCGTACTGTCTCCGGCGACGGACCTCCGTTCACCGTCTGAATCGGACTTCTTGCTGCTGCCAGTGGACCTGGCTGAGGACTTGCGGCTGAGCTTCGGAGCGGAGGAAATGAGGTCTTTGAGGGCGAACTTCTGGCCGCCATCGGAGTGAGCGTTGGAAGGAGCGCGCGAACGAGAACCGGGCTGGGGGGAAGGAGGGGGCTTGGCCTTGGTGGGTGGTTCCAGCTTTCCACCGGAAACGCCGGCGGAGATGCTTGGGGCACGACTGGGCGCCTGGCTCGGGGGACGTGTGGAGGGGCGACTCGAGCTGTCGCATTCAGAGGGAGACGGGGGGGTATCTATCGAATCTGGGACGGTCATGGCGGGGGGAGGAAGGGGTGGCAACGAGAAGACTCGGGGAAGTTCAATTCGTTAGAGGCATAATTTGAAGCGAAAACGAGATTAGACGGGCTGAGATGGGGCGATCAGTCGAAGAGGCGAAGAGAACAAAATCACGCGTCTGGTCCGGAGGAGGATGACTAAGCTGCTTCGAACGTTCCAGCTCACGAAAGCGGTCGCCCTGCAGTCGCAGATGCCAGTGACGTGTGCTTCGTGAGGGTCCAATCACGCAAGTATGGTCAGATGTGCGCCACGAGATCTGTCAGAGCGGAATGGACGATGCACACTTGCCTCTCATGCAGCTCACACGAGGCTCAGCCACCGATGTCACCCGTGTGTTTTCTCCGAAGGTGCCCTCCCCACGTCTCATACATGTGCGCACCAGCAATCATGCGGGGTTATTATGGTTCGTCGAAGAAGAGTTACGCTACATTCTACAAAATGAATCGACGTCCTTCGTCCGCGGCCGGTCCCTGGGCGGTTGCTATCAACAAGATCCAAAAATACCGGCGAATGGCGATTTGCCCTGCGAACAACACTCAAAACGTCCGACACCGGGACGGATCCATCCTGGAACTGTACAGTTCTTCCAAATTTGGGCTTGTGGCTTGATTACGTAAAAAGCCACCCATCCACGGTCATCGCTCTTGCACGGTTCCTCACCGACACCCTCAACACTCAAGGTAGGGCTCTGTCTGCTTCATCAGCCAATCCCTGTTTAACTTTTTTACAGACATCGCCATGGTCAACCTACGCTCTCAAAAGCGGCTCGCCGCAGCCGTCGCAGGTGTCGGCAAGCGCAAAATCTGGCTTGATCCTGCCGAGCAGGCAGAGATCGCAAACGCAAACTCTCGCTCTCACGTGAAGAAACTCATCAAGGAGGGCCGTGTCATCATTAAACCCACCGTCATCCATTCTCGCGCCCGCACGCGTGCGCTCCTTGCTGCAAAGCGCAAGGGTCGTCACACCGGTCCAGGTAAACGAAAGGGTACTGCAGAGGCCCGTCTGCCTAGCAAGGTGCAATGGATGCGGAGACAGCGGGTCTTGAGGCGGCTACTGAGGAAGTACAGAGAAGCCGGCAAAATCGATAAGCACCTGTGTGTCCATTCTTGCTATCGCATCCCAAAACATCGGATCTCACGCCATCGTTAGCTACCACTCCCTTTATCAAAAATCAAAGGGTAATGTCTTCAAGAACAAACGTGTCCTTATGGAGTATATCCACAAGGCCAAGGCCGAGAAGAACCGCACAAAGGTACTCACCGACCAGATGGAAGCTCGTCGTGTCAAGAACAAGGTCCGTCGTCATCACCATTCTTGTTGACCGTTAACCCATGAATTATCCAGGCCGCTCGGGAACGTCGCGCAGATCGTTTGGCACAAAAGCGTCAGGAAATTATTGCTTTGGAGCACGAGGCAGTACATGAGTGAACGGTGTCGCATCTCCGTTGTATCTTTCATGTTATGCATACCATGCATTTCACGCTTTACTGTTTATATACGACATGTCTCTGTACCTGAACAGCGTGCTTCTCGAAAAGCACCCGTGACGGCGACGAGTCTACAACAGGACATGTCCCAAGCTCATGCACATCTCCTTGACTCGCCGCTCCTTTGCTACTGCTTCGACCATCTCCCGCGTGATGCCGATTTGTCCCCTGCTATCGTCACCCATCTGCAAACGTGCAAGAAGCCCACACTCGTTCAAAGCGAATGCTGCGTCCTCCACTCGAAGGTTGGTCGCACGAGCAATATCAGCAAGCGTGCAGTGGACAACTACATGAGAGGTCGCACTCCCATCGGGATTTGACACAGTCTCAATCCGTCGGAGTGCACTGAGTGCTTCTATTGGCAATATGAGGATCAGCGGAACCCCACAACGCAAGCAATGGAAAGCAGACCATCAAAATAACAGGGGGTTGATCCTGTTGATGCTCCGTCACTGATCTCGCCATCCCATCCCTTTGGCCGCTTTCTACGGATCACACCGTCCTCACATGACTGAAGTTGTGAAATATCGGGCATCCATTTGTCCGTCGTCACTTGCACATATTCAGCTGGCAATACCGTCAACAGACGTCTGGTGCAGGTATGAGAGGGGAAAATTTACATGCGACTGTGAGAACGTACCGGAAGAAACGTATAAGAGTCGCGACCCAATACGTGAGATAACTGCGTAGCCCTAGATCTGATAGTGGCCGTTCCGGAGTACCGACTTTTCCGGTCCTGCGGGATAACTCATAGCCTGATAGAATATGAAAACGGAGAACTAGTCTGGTTGGAGGGTAACATACTAAATTCTATCATGAGCATACCATACCCTTTGCGCTGGTACGGGGGGAGGACAATTATGCATGCGAGATTATAATCATCATAAGAATATTTTTCCTGCAATCTCGTACGTCAGTCAAATCAATTCACCAGTGCTGTGTTGGGTGAGCGACCTTGGAGAAGAATCCTAGTACATGGTCCCGTTGCGAATCCGCGTCCGTCAGTATGTAAAAGAGAACTGTAAAATTTTAGTCTTCGAATACGAGGCTGAAATGTGCCCTTACAGTTGTCGCAGTCAAAAAATAAGGTCTTGACATCGATAAATAGCTTCCCAAAGAGCGACAAGTTCTGACAATAAAGCTGTGCTAAACCTTGAGCGCAATGACCGGCGACCGTTCTGTGAACTCACTTTTTCCTGGGCACCATCCACTTCCCAAATGGTGTGTGCTCCGCGCTGATACACTTTTCTTCCGGGAGGATGCCTCCTGTCACATTTTTTCTGAAAAGCATCAGTGGCTCGTGTCGGGGCTAAGGTGCGATTACGCTTACCGTGTGCAGCTCCCATGCTGACCCCTCCGCCATGTACTTGAAACATCGATCACAAACCCATAAGATAGGCTTTTCGCCCCCAAGGTAAGAGCGGGCGATGCCGCCTGCAAGCAGGTCAGACGTCCGACCATGGGTGCGTCGGTTGATATGCGGTATTTTGAGAACCGGCGCAGCGGGCCTGCCTTGGACAGCGCTATTCTCCTCGGGTTCCAACTCCAATAATGGATACGGTGAGAAGTACCTATAGGGAACCCATGTTTGAGAAGCACTGTCGGCCTCATTTCCGGGGAAGAGACACGCACCAAGTTTTAATCTGCCACTGCCCAAAGTTGACTTTATCGAAATTTCTCTGTGCGGTCATCTGTTTGTAGTGTTTGGCATCAAAGTCTTCGTCTGTCGTAGTAGCCTGAAACGTGGTGTCAATTTGTACGTCCGAGAGAGGTAGTTTCTCCAAGGAGCTTGCTCGTGCAGAGCAGGTGGGCGAGCCACGGCGACTGAACGATTCCTTCCGCTTTCGTTTCCCGTTCGCCGTCCCAGATGGCAAGGCGTCTGAGTTGGGTTCGACCTGGCGCAAGTCGGACGCCGGTACCCATTCATCCAACCGTTTATCGGAGCCTTCGTAGTGCACATAAGCGTGACCGTCCGCATTCCGGCGTTGAAGGACCTGGACGAACTCTATCGCAAACACAAGAATATGCTCGAATTTCAGGATGCATCTAGCCGGGGTTGAACGACGGCGACGCACGGTCAATGCCATTCTTTCTCACCAAGAAAACGCCGTCTTTCGCGCTCGAAACTCCCGAAGGCACTGTTTCGGTCATGGGAAGCTGGTGGCTCTTGAGAACGAAGGATGTCTCAGCGAGCGCGTCGGACCCGCAAGTTTAACTGAGTTTCTTCCCCGCATTCACACAGATCAACAATACATAGTGCCCTCTTGCCATCAAATCAATTTTATCAAGGACGACAACTGTTACGCATTGTACACGTCCCCACTTGTCGATATATGATGGTTCAGCGGCTCTTCTGTGCATAGTGTGGAGTGCCAGTGCGGCGGTGACGGCAATCATTTTGGTAGCAACCATGCAGGTCCCATCTGGCCTCCGAAGACTACCCACTCACGCCCGACTCCGGGGCACCGAACCATGGGAAAGTCATGGTTCACGGTCTGCTCGCTAACAAACTATGCTGTTGCAGTGTGGCAGTGCCAATCAACGCTTGAGCGTTCCATGAAGAAGGTACGACACCGCCGTGCCCACATGACATATGTGGTAAGTAGTCCCACAGCAGGTCAATTGGCCCACGTTTCGCCCATACTTAAAGTACCGCCGACGGTTGCTCACGGGCGTCCCCGCAACACGGTCACTACCTTATGTACCAGCAGAACTTTCGAGGTTGGATTACCTCCGCAATCGTGGTATGGCCTTTCTGCCTTCCAGCGGTCTCTGCTTGTTATACGTGTGTATCTCAAGTTGTACACATTCCCACCCATTGACAGTTTCATAGCTCAAGTTTTCTTTCTGGTGATTGTTCATTTTCACAATCGACTATGATCGGTCTCATCATTGGTGGTGGTGAGTCCTTTGTAGTATAAAGCAAGAGGTCCTCTGAAATCGCTGTAGTGGTCCTTATTTTGTTTATCATCATTTTCAGCGCCATTGTTCGACGGAGGCGAAGTCGCTTGCGACCGGGACGAATCAGACGCATGTCCGTTGTCGTTGACCCTTGTAATGGCATGCAAGCACACCCGTCGAGTCCTCAGAAACCATGGAACGCTCCAGTCACTTATGGTTCCCCTGGTTACGGTCAGCCCTCCATTCCATGGTCCACACAGGCGCCGCGATATCCTCCTCTCACACATGACACGCTGTATAACGGACATAGATCGGAGATAAGTTCGCAATGGTCTTCACCCCCAGTTGCCTACCCGATGCCAGAACCAAGTACTCCCACGTCCCCCCTATCGACGCGCACTTCCTCCTCGACTCTCATATCACGGCCCTCGCCATCGGATGACACTACACCGGCATCTCTTCGCCCCACCGTGCAAAGAGATGAGACGACCCGAGTGAGGCCTCAGCCCTCTTCATCATCGTTGGCCCGCAGTCCGCAGAACAACATAACGGAACCCTCCCTTCCTCTTGTACATTCTTCCCCTCCACTTCGGACCGCGCTGACGACTGTGCCCGAATCTTCTCCTGCGCCACCACCTTCTTCCCCGGTACCACAAAGCCCTCAAGGGCTTGCTGCCGGGTTACCCCTCTCCTCAGTATCTAGCCCTCCATCTCGACGATCCACAGTCAACATTCTTCCTACATCGGCTCCCCCGCGGCAGCCGTCCCTGGACGTCCTGCAGCTCAATCCACCGCCTCCGGTCGTTCTGTCTCCTATGCACACGGGAGCCACTACGAATGTCACTGAGCCGCCTCCTCCCTATACACCCATATGATACCTTTTTTTTTCTGCCTTGTTTTCTATTTACCCCCGCCCATTTGGGAGCGCTACCGTGACCTGTGCCTTACGAGTTCTACTCAGGGAGAAGACAGTTCGGGTTCAGCTTACGAATATGTACGACTGAGGACAATGACGAATAGCTTATTCCCATGGCTTGCTCAGTCGTCCTTGATTTATGATCGGATATTTACGGCTTACCAAGGTACGTGTGCCCTTCCCAAAAAGAGTCGGTCCCAAGGGTCCCTTGGCAGTGGGACTGTTCATTTCGATGGGCGTAGGCGTCGCATTCTGACTGCGGCTTCTGCATGCGCAGTGCCTGCAATTCCAAATCACAGTACTAGGCATTCGTTTTAAAACAACCCGCAGCGAGGCGCGCGGTCATTTCTGAATTCCGCAACGTTTTGCCAAGAGATCTGGAACCTTGGCTGCGCCGGCACCAATGGCGTTTGTTCGCGTTCGCCAGAAGGCGGTGGGGAGTCATCACACGCGTCACCCGACCCTCTGTCAGAAATGTTTCTCCGCATACATATTTTAACATGCTGCGCTCGAGTCACCTGGATGATGGGCGTGTCATATTTCATCATGGACATTCGCAAAACCTTCCACACGTTCTTCCTCTGGTTACCGATCGAATGGTATCCTTTATGCCCTAGAGCGACTTTAGGCATCGATGTTAAAGTAATCCTTAACACTGGAAGACACTCGTTGGCTTGGGATTGCCGACTGTATTGCTGGCGTTCGCTTTGAGCTAGAAGAGGATCTAGATATTTGGGTTGAAAAGATCGAAGGAAAATAAATGTTTTGTCGGGTATTAGATGTGCATGATAGCAAAGCAGCATGAACAGATATGTATCATGATCTATGAAGACTCGCTCCGAGATATCCAATTCAAGAAGATCGTGGTAGGTCTATAGGCCTCGGGCCCAAAGTCGGATCCAATCAAGCCTCTCCTTGCCCAGACATCGACGACGAAATGTCCCCAGAATAGCATCCAAAAAAATACCCATAACCAGCCAAAGATCCCCCCCACTCGCTTTCCAGTGATTTGCTTCCAAGCATGTTCCATGACGATTCCAACACCTTGCATGATGAAGAACCCGACGACTGCAATGGTATCGGCACCACGGTCCATTCCCCGCATCCCGACATCGTGTAGAAGGCCAGATACTGTGAACGCGCCCAAGACAACCCCAGTTCGTCCGAGGTATTTTGCAATAGGCTTGCTTCCGACGGCCACAAAGTATTCACGGAAGAGTTGGTGCCACCTTCGTCCCCAAAAACTCGCGAGCGAGGTTGAAAACCAAGGGGAATCGAAAAGTGGGGGCCATTGCGATGGGTATTGCTGGAAGAGCATGACAAACAGGGTTGCATGTAAGTGGTAAACCACCTCGATGATAGTGTATGCGGTGGTTGCGGACAGTAGCGTTATGATAGATGATTTCGTGTATCGTCCCAGGGGCGTTAGCGAAGAATCAAAAATAGACCCGCCTTTTGGTGTTCCAAATGTGTCCGGTCCCAATACGCCGACGAACTTGCGCAAGATGTCGTATGCGACCCAAAAGAGGATGGTTCGACAAAGGGAAAGGAAGAAAAATAGCAATCGAGATTCTACATGGAAGCATGGTGTTGGGATGTGCGTCTTTTGGGGCCCGATCCATCCAAGTCCTCTGAGGTTGACAAGGAGATCCACAGCATTCCACATCGCAGCAGAGACGGAAGCGTCGACGATGGTACTTCCGTGATGTCCATTAGCGGCGCTCTTGGGGGACCTGACCGGCAGCCTAGCGTAAGGTCGTGCTACGAAGGCCCATGTCGTGCTCCGCATTGCAACTGTAAACATAGCCAACTAGGTTATAAAATTGAGTCTATCACAAGTTTCCTGGGAAACCTTGGTACCTACCGTCAGTCCCTGGTTGAGGTACACATAACCAGGATGATTCCAAGAAAAATCTAACGACATGCCGGCCCGGAGGGTCAACCAGAAAACCACAGGAAGCAGTGCAAATCGGTATAGACCCGTACGCGGCAATTGCACTAGTACAGCCATGGTATAAAAACTGAATATGACGGGTAGGAATGTGGTGGCGAAGGTATATGGTGTCACAATGGCCCGCTCAAAAGCGAGCGCATGTTGGAAAATGTCTGATGGCCTGTGGAATACTATTGTCAGACTCAAGTAGAGAGTGAAGAGAAAGAACAATGACCAAGACATTCTCTAACACAAGATTAGGTATCTGTAAAACCTGGTAAAAGCACACTGCGACTGTGCTGATTGGGGTAATGACAGAAATGTGATTTCCTGTCAAATGTTTTCGCGTCGTACGTAAAAGTCAGCCCTCTCGGCCAAAAAACATCACACGGTCAATTCTAGAGCCATTGATTCATCGATCACGCTGCCACGACATACCAACGATGAATTCGTGGATCACCAGTCTCGCAGCTATCAGCCTGGGTAGAGTCGGAAGTAAAAGCGACTTTCTTTATTCCCGGCTATTCTCAGTCATCCTCCAATCGCTCACTATCTACACACTCTATAAAGCGTTCAGATGGAGCCGGGCCAGACGAGTCGCAAAGAGCGAAAACGCGTCGAAGGCCGCTGGAAAATCAGAAGAGCAAGAACGGAGCATGGATCTGAACAGGAATAGGGAAGTGGGAGGTGTGTGCATGAAAACTTGACCCTGATTCAGGAGGGCACTCAACCGTGAAACAAATTCCCGGGTTTGTGATCACTCAGATTGGATCGCTCAGGCTTTTGAGTTCCCAGAAGTGACGCCTTGCCCTCATCCAATAAGCGCCGTAAAACCTGTCCCATACCGTCCCTTTAGATGGGGCGAATATCAGTAAGTGAACCATATAACGTCCTGCCTCGTCGCGCCCACGATGAAGATTTTCACGGCAACCGTTCACCACGCTGTAATTTTTTCCACATCGCTCACCCACAATTTCATTATTTAGCGTCACGATGGGCATTCGTACAATGCCATGGACGGAGTGGATAGAGCTTGACGAGTCTTTCTTGTCCCATCAGCGTATTCGCTCCTTCCGCATAAAAAAGTGTGGGAAGACGGTACTACAGGTACTTCCCGCTCGCGAGGATGAATCTCTCAAGGTCGTGGGCGGAGCCGAGGCGGGTTCGTGGTTCTTGAAAACACGTTCTCACATTTCCGGTAGCTAAGCCTGTTTCACAGTAAAAGAGTTGCTGTACGAGCTCGCGGAGTATCTCCCTCGAAGGTACCCATCGTCGTTCCGCATTTCACGTCTCCCGACATCGGCTTCTTCACCGACTATCGGAGGAATTCCCTTATCCTGGTATGACCATATGCCAATCAAGACTATTGAAGCCGTCGAAACGGGAGAAAAGTACGATCTGGAGGCGCTTGAATCAATGAATGGCGTAAAAATGGGAGAGGAGGCATTCAGAATCATAAATGGCCTGTGAGTGGTGGACATCATACCCGTAGTCATGCGGTCGATTTTTTTTTTTTGAAAGGACGCAGGATGATATCGCGATCATGATTGAAGGTAATGAGTTGTAGAGTGGCGATACGCGCTACTGATGTTATTGAGCAAGGAACGGACGGAAAATACTATTTCCAGGCAGGACTCATCTGTGTTCCAGGTCTGCATGTTACTTTATTGTCTAATTTTTGCTGAGTATCTACGCCCATAGGATTTTGGCGCATGCGAGACAAAATTGGGATGCCGCTAGATGAAATTCATCTTTCTGGCGATGTTCCTCAGTGTAAGAGCATTCTTTTTTTGGAGCCACTGTCTTCAATGGTATCTCAAAGTCAAAGAGAAGTTACAACTCAGTATGAATCGTTTCTTCCAACGTTTACCTCTCGACAAGCCGGTGATGAGGAATAATTATTCCATCCAAGTCGTTCCACCGAGCATTCCGAAGCAAGGAACGCGTACAGAAGAAGCGCTCTCGGAAATCGATCCCGAAGAATTCAGTTGGTCCGAATATCATAATGGATCTGAAGAGGACTTCAATGACAGGCGAGGCCATGGCACCAGAGACATCCCGTATATCTCACCATCGACTCTCCGCCTCAGGAGCGAGAGACAAACTCTGCGTCGACTTCCCCGTACAGGTGCCATCGTGTTCGGAATACGTACATATCAATTCAAAGTGGAAGAGCTAGTGCGCGAGCGAGGTGTCGCCGCACGCCTCGCGAGCGCAATCAGGAGTTGGCCTGAGGACGTTGCAATTTACAAAGGACGTAGACGGTATGAGGATTTTGTCCTCAAGTATCTGGATGGCTGCGCAGAGAAGGATGGTATCACTGGCTCTGTAGAGGGCGCGCTACCGTTTCCGTACTAGGTGGGGCGGCGCTTTTGTTTTCGTGTTGAGACCACAATAAAGCTGTCCGATCACGATTTTCTTAGATCCACGTGGGCCCAACGAGAAGCTTCGTGTGTGCCTGTGTAAAGCCACTGCGTCATTTCTCTTTTCCACAATAGCCGACACACGCATGTGAGCTGAGACCCGCTTTGCACTCGTCCTTTGAGGTGGCCTCGGTGGCGTCTTTTGCTAATCAAACTGCAGGTCCACCAGTTTCCGGATATGCAACGACAAAGGAGATACCACGAACTGTGGTATCTTGCGCTTTGCACTCTGGACCACTGATGCTGAGTATAAGAGGCCATGGTTGGCACGGATGTCCAGTATCATCATCTCATCGACATTTCTAACTAGATAAACCTACCTGAATCACCGCCATGTCTTACTCGACCACCAGTGATGGATCGCCATTCGGCATTTATGGACGCCCTCGGCCCCTCAACGAGATAGAGCTGACACCCGTTGATCTCGACACATGGCGTGAAAGCCCCGACTGGTCACACCCATTTTCTATGGGATGTCTCCCCTATGCAGCTGGCCACCCGTGGCCGTACCGCTTCCAGGTGAGCACCATAGTATGGGTCATGCTTCTTCTCGATGCTGATCACAAACTGTTACGGTCTTTATCTTTAGCATAACGACAATGTATGGGTCCGTGCGTCTGACGACGAATGGTACCGTGGCATCATCATTGGCCAACCAAAGCAAGGAACGACCAGACGTGTAAGAAAGTTCACTTCTTTCTCTGCAGCCGTTTATTGATCGTCCGTGATAACAGGGCCAGGGCTTGTGGTGGCGCGTTGAGTTCTTGATGACCTCAGCTCGGATTCGAAAATGGTTTGCGCCATTGAACGGAGATGTCAAGCCGGACAATCACCATACGCACGATTTGTTAAGGAGCGCCGGATGCTCTATTGAGTTCAGCCGCTGAACTCCTGAAGCTCTGTGCCGCCTCTGTTAAGGTTGGCCCCTGGACGAGTTAACCAGTCACTGCGCTCTAGGGTCCTGCCAGTGCTGATAGTTCCCTTCCGCTTTTCACGCTCGTTTATATCTTTAAACACTGCTTGGACTTTGTTATATATATTGGACAGCATGTACATGTTCCATATCGTAATATTTATGCATTTACTCGCAAACTCTGCAAACTACTTTATAAGCTACATTGCAGGAGACGTAAGCCTTATCATCATCGGGAATATATCAACAGAATTGATGAGGTTTACCATCTCTGCTTTCATCCGGTGAGCATCATAACGAATACTGAGGCTCTGGCTTCCCACAAGTCTTGTCCCAGGCCTCGCTCCTGTATTCGACATTCAAATTACTCTGGTTCACTTTCTCGAACTCGTCCAGCGAACATGTTCCATATTGCTTATCGTCCTCGGATTTCGCACAATTAGAGAGTGGGAACGTTTCTCTATTCAACAGGAGGCGGACTTGCGGACCTTTGAAGCTACTCATGGTGAGCGCAGAAACGAGATTTCGAGGATGGTAAGTTACTGACGACTTCTGACACTCGAATTTTTCCCAAACCATGTTTGCCGCAAAGGGTGTTTGGTCAGAAGTTCTGAATTTACGATGCTTGGGTGGATACGCTGGGAGAGGGTCGACATCTCTGTGACAGGATCAACGACATCTTTCCTCGTTGAAGATATACGTACTTGTTTAAATTCAAGGCTGACAGCGCGAAGAGTATGCTGGTCTCATGACCGAAATCAAGATAAAGAGGTTGGGCGTTTTTATCCCTCAAGCTGTGCATACTGTTATTCCATTCATTCATAATTATGCCTAGCCCCGAAGCTCACCGTCGGATTAGTTTCTTGACATAGTAGGCACCAGCCATCGGTCCAGGATCGCCTCTGGAAATGTGGCCCGTCCAGTAATCCATGGCCAAATCGAGCTCGTATCTATGATAGTCTCAATCGACCAGCGTGCACTGGCGCCAGATTACTTGAACTCACGCAAAATCCCCAATCTCTTCCGCAGTGAACACATCACACCATGGTGCCGGGTTACCAGCAGCAAGATCATACGGGCATGCATACAAGGCGCCCCGGGTGGCGGCATCGGTGAATTCAATCCCGGTAAGCGCATTAAATCTCTTCGTAATGTCTGGAATGTATTGTCTAGCCCATTCGTTAGCCGTCTGCACGTATATCATCAGCATCGTCAAACAAAACGGATGAACAAGGTTAAAATTTTACTTTGAGGCCCTCGCCACGACCAGCGCTCAGCTCCGGGCAGGAATTCGATGGTAAAATCCAATTGACCGGATCCGGGTAGCAATCAGCCTCCTTGATATTGACATCCTTCGCCTGACGGCCAAAGAAACCCTGTATAAAGAAATATGCAGAGTCCATGACCCTCTGAACTGGACTGGAAGCCACGACGTCTGTCGAGAATCCCGGGTAACGTCGACGAAAGCTGGAGGTGAATAGTTATGTTCAGCATTAACTGAAGACGAAGATGCACAAACTCTACTCCGAGTTCAAATAACTCCTTGCGGCCAACGATGGAGAGTTCTTCGGCGACTAGGCTAGATTTATAACCCTTCTTGAGAAATTGCAGGGAGTCCGGAAGTTTTGCGGCCTGGATTTCGTCGTGTGCGCTCTCAAGGAGTTTGACAAGCTCCGAAATGTGTTCCTGGTCTCTGTTTGTAGGACCGCGAGAGCCATGCCTTTGTAACTGCAGATGGTGTTAGAAGAGGCGTCACAGCTCGTCTTCTGGTGAGCTCACCAACACGACCTGGTTCACAGTACAGTCGTCTGGCAAGTTCGCAGACACACCCGCATCAGGGCCATCGTGATAGGGCGAAATATTCCCCAGGTTGTGAAACTTGTTTGAAACATGGAGGTCTCTGCACTGTTCAACCGGAACGATGGTGTGCAAGGTGGATCCATGTGCATCAAGAGGCGATAAAGGAATTTGGAGCAAGCCTATCAACGTCGAACCTAGAGGAAGATACATCTCGAGTAACAAGGTATGTCTGACGAGGGCGACCTGAGTAGTTCCATGAGTTTATATACTCACCGAGACTAGCAAGTTTGGAAACAGTTTCGTTATGACTCCCGCTGCCAGTGGTGTATATTCGGGTTGGGTTGATCGGCAGAAAGCCGAGCGAAGGCCTTCCATATGATGCGAAGCACCCTGAAGACCGACGCATTAGCGGCTCCAGTTCCCGTGGGGCCCCAGACGGATAATGACCCTGACGTGGAACACGTATACGTAGTTTTTGACAGGTATGTATGGCATCGCCGAGTCTCAGCCGATTCAAAATTGGGCTACACAATTGGGCTCATTGCCGTTAGTTGACGTTCACGTGCAATGAATCGATCATGCGACAGCGAGCAGAACCGAATGAGTTCGGTCGGCGTAGGTTTACCTACATGCAGGAGTAAAATACTTGCTGTCATGGATGAAGAATTCCTTCCATGTCAATCATTATTGCCGTTAGTATCCAGGTTCAATGATAAAGCGATCGTGTCAATGCGACGGACCCGAGTTAAAAATTATTGCCCTAGTGGAGGAGAGTTCCCTGCATGATGTCAGTCGTTGCTGTCATCATGTGATGATGAACAACCCTTCGACGAATCGGAACTATCTGATTTTACGGTACAATTAAATCACGCGGTGAGGACAAACACTTATGCTCCACCACATCCTTTATAATGTTCCTTCTGGCAAGTTCATTTTCGTGGTTTGTCTTTGATGATAAAAATCTGAAGGTTCGATCTTTGAGGCTATCATCTGATCGCGTTGTAGCACGTAACTTATTTCATGGAATACCGTCGAAAACGTATCCTTTCCAAAGATGTGCAGTGTTAGCAAGGTTCGAAGTATGATTTTGAATTAGGCACCAAACTGGAATATGCGGTCCGTGTCATCAGATTGGATGGTTGCCACGAGACAAATTGAACCCTCAGCCATGCGGAATCATGATTAACATGAATTTATTGGCCAGCGAGGCCTAGTAACTTGGATTTCTGCTTGGAGCCTTTTGATTTTCTAGTATCCAGTCGTTGTACTTACCAGTAGTATTGGTACTAGTTGTCACTATGAGAATTCATACCAAATTTAGGCTTCCTCAGGCTGAGACATCAGCAGGTGAGTCCCGACTCCCGTGCCCGAACCTGAAGGAGAAAGTGAAAGTACAGTTCAGTTTGTGGCTGTACACTATTACACCGATAACTTTTGGAAAGGCTGGGTGGCTCCTGTTCACTCGTTGCGTTTGTCCTGTGGGTTGACCTGAAATTTTCAAGATGACCAAAACGTACATGATGAATAGTTTGGTGGAAAAGGTGCCCAGTAATCTATTCGCATACACGCCTGTCAGCTCATTTTGATTGGGGATTTCTAGATGGTTTCCACCGACCAAGACTTCAGGTTGGTTGTCGTTCTTTCAGACACGTCACAGGAGTTTCGAACTTGAATCTCAGGTTTATGGGATTGAATGATCTAATGCTGGAAATCAAGCAAGATCCGAACAGCTTCTTGGGCGATGAGACAACCGAAAACAAAGTGCTCCGTCAAGTGCTCAAGCTTGTCGAAGACACGATCTCTGAAGTCAAGAACCAGGCAGTTAAGTGGTGTGTCTTTCATCTGCGCTCGTATCCAGTATGGTCAACGTTAAGGATCTCATTTAAGTCTTGGTCAACTCATCAAGATCATTAGAGAAAACCAGATGGAACTCGTCGTGGATAGTCTCATCAACTATTCCGTCGGAAAGGATGAGGAATTAAGAGATATTTCAGGGCTTGGTTTGTACCTTCCGATCACACGAACTTGCAGGCTTTGACGTTACCCTGTAGCCTTGAAAACGATCACCTCGGAGTTGCCTCCGGATGGCAAGATTGCCGGAAAGGCATGTGCGAAGCTCACACCCAAGCTCCTTGCGCAGGTTTCTAATGTAAGGTGGACTTACTGGAATGATCTCTGTTAACGAATAGTTAATTCAGCCCGACACGCCACCGGAGACGCTCTTGGAGACACTGTCAACCCTTTCCATTCTTATCACCCGCTTTCCAGCTCACTTCGCCGATCCTTATCTGAATCCACGACCAATCACTGCTATTGCTCCCCTCCTGATGCATTCACGACCCGCAGTCAGAAAGCGTGCGATATCCACACTGTCACAATTTGTTCCTGTCGCTCCGCCAGAGTTGTTCTCGACTTTACTTCAGAATAATATTTCACCCTTTCTTGTGGCAGATGCAAACCTGGAGCAACAAAGGACCACCGTGAATCTCGTTGCTGCGATCTTCAGACAGTCACCACATCAGTTAGCTCCGTCTTTGGGAGACATCGTGCCCCAGTTGTTGCGAGCAGTGAAACGGGACGACGATGAGTTAAGGGAAGGATGCTTGCAGGTGACGTATATGTTTTGAAACCGCCTGAATTTTCGTTCATCTCATCTCCTGAAGGCTCTAGAAACGTTACTGCTGAGGTCTCCCGGGGAAGCCACTCCATTCGTGGATTCCATGGTACAAGTAGCGATTCAGTACATCAAGTATGATCCTGTGAGTAGGATTCGATTCAACACTACCCAATAGTTAATATTTTATCGTAGAATTACGCTGGCGAAGGCGACGGGGAAGATGAGGAGATGGTTGATGCGGACGATGACGACGACGACGGAGAGCTGGATCAGTTCGTCACGCTATGCTCTATAGCATCTCTGGCATACTGACTATTCTAAGATACTCTGACGACGAAGATACCTCATACAAGATTCGTCGTTCCGCAACGAAACTGTTGTCTGCTGTGATTATTACTCGTCCGGAATTACTGGTTTCATTGTACAAGAACGTTTCTCCCATCCTGATATCTCGATTCAGTGACAGAGAAGAGACAGTCCGCCTCGAGGTATGGGCCTCGTGCATCACGCTTCTCAATCAAACCAGTATGTACGGTGGCATGTCGCAAAATCTTGAAGGGGACTCTGCTGTGCGCGGAAAGAGAAAACGAGACAGTGAAGAACGGATGGATGTTGAAGAAACTCCATATACGCTATTACGATCACAAGTCCCTGCGCTGTCGAAGGCTTTGCTCGGTCAACTAAAATCACCTAAGACTGCACCGGCGACGATGCAAGCTGGGTTCCAGCTGCTCTATGCATTGTTAGGTGTTTTACCAGGGTCGCTGTCAACTCAGGTTGGACCAATTGTGGCAACGTCGAAGAGCATTCTCGCCCAATCGCCTACAACAACAACATCGACATTACACTTGACATGTCTTTCGTTCCTTGCCCTCTTCCTCTCGACGCACGCGCCCGCAGTTTTTAGCTCCTCACTACCCACGCTTACACCTGTCCTTCTCAAGTCTCTCCGTGAACGCCATCCCCGAGTTGCATCTGAGGCATTCCGTGTTTTTTCTGCACTACTAAATGCCACGCGTCCCATAAAGAACTCTGATTGGCCGGAACGAGTCTACGACGAGGCATTTCTGCGTCTTAGCACACATGATACGGACGCGGAAGTACGCAGTTGTGCAGAAGATTGCGTAGCCGACCTGTGGATATGCGCTACGGAAATGATGAAATCCAAAGGCGGTAAAGAGTGGCAGCCGATATGCCGTACGACCGGGAATACTTCCGGTGCCGTTAAGGTTGTCACAAAGGTTGCCCGGGACGTGGATATTGATGATCAATGGGTCAACTCCTGCTTGGAGTGGGTCATGGTTTTGTTGAAGAAGAGTGGCAGGGGCGGAAAGTCAGAGGTTTTTACTGCCTTGGACACCCTGTTAAAGAGGTGAATTTCACTCTTCGTTCCTTCTGGAAACTCAACGATTGGCCCCAACAGATATCAATCTGGGATACCTATTGACCTTCCGCCTTCTCTTATACCGCAGATCAAACTCTATGTCGGCACCTCAGATATCTCTCTACTTTCTCAAGCACTTTCCATTCTCGCACTTCTCCTAGAACTATCCCCTAGCATTACTTTTCCGGCAGTCGAGAAACAGCTACTTGGAGATATCTACAAGATCGCCCACTCGCCCCTCGTGTCTGGCTCGGCTCTTGACTCCTTACTTGCTTTTTTCTCGGCCCTGGTTCTGGCAGACAATCAAATCGCGACACATGTGGTTCCAAACCTTGTTCTGAGCGTGGAGAGCTCTCCAAGGTCAGATTCGAACCCAACCAACGTTGCGAAGTGCATTGGCCAGGTCGTCAGGAGCGCTCAAGGTGTTGCTGCTGGCACAATTGCGGAATATTCAAGGACTGCCAAGGTACGGTACTCTGTACGTCTGTTCTGTGGTCACTTGAACTTTATGCACAAATAAGTCATCGAAAGCCAAATCGTCGACAGTCGTACTCAGCTTGCTCATCCTGGGAGAGCTAGGTCGCTTCATGTGTGTGTCCATCCTGTAGGTATGCACTTCGACTTACGCTACCTAGCGATATGTCTATCCAACACGACGTGTTCGACAATGCTATCGAGCACTTTTCTGCCGAGGAGGAAGAAATCAGGACTGCGGCTGCATTCGCGGCTGGTGAGTGCAACATCGTAGTCAGTCCTTCAATTTTGTGAATTTGCAATAAAGGAAACATCGCGATCGGAAATCTACACCTGTTCCTTCCTGCAATCCTGAAAATTGCGGAGCAGGATCCCTCCAAGAGGCTATTGTCTCTCCATGCTCTTAAAGAGGTTAGTGATGGAAATTCTTGCCACTCGATAGTTTGTCTCGAGCTGTATTTGTTACAGGTAGTGACGAATGGCTCTCACGGTCAACTGGAGCCTGTTGCTGACGCCATATGGACTCCTCTCTTCCACAACTCCACTTTGGACTCGGAAGAATCAACACGAAATGTTGCTGCGGCATGCTTAGGCAAGCTTACGACTACCCACCCGTCACGCTACCTTCCTCAACTTCACGCATGCATACGCGATCAGAATCCGGCCATACGCGCCACTGTCGTATCCGCAATTCGATACACGTTTGCTGAGAGCTCACCCTCGTATGACGAACTTCTCGCGCCACTGATTATGGACTTTTTGAGTCTAATGAAGGATTCTGATCTGGTACGCGATTTTCTATCAGGATTTACTAAGCAGAAACTGAACGTATTTCATACAGACCGTTCGCCGCCTTGCATTATCTGCGCTCAACTCTGCTGCGCGGACCAAACCCCATCTTATCCGAGACCATCTCCCAACCCTGCTCCCTACGCTCTACGCCGAGACTAAGGTCAACACCGACCTTATTCGCACCGTACAGATGGGTCCATGGACACATAAAGTTGACGATGGACTCGACGCACGTAAGACTGCTTGGGAGACCCTTTACACGCTCGTAAGCCCGTAACACGTCACTCCACGTTCACAGCTCATGCACTTCACAGCTGGATACATGCGTCCACAGGCTCGACCTTTCGACATATCTCACGTACCTCCTTCCTGCGCTCACAGACCCATCCGACGAAATCAAAGTTCTGTCCCACCTCCTCATCTCCCGTCTGTCTTCTCTCACATTTGCCACCCCACTTCTTATCGCCCACTTGGACGAACTCACACCGGCGCTGGAAACGACCATGCGCGGGACGCCTGTCACCAAAGACACTGTCAAGCAAGATTTGGAACGCGCGGCAGAACTCAGGAGGAGCACGATGCGTGCAGTTGCTTCGCTCGTCAGGGTGGTTACGACTGGCGGTGCAGCTGGCGCATCGACCACGGGTGGCACGCAAAAGTTTGAGACGTTCGTAGACGACGTGAAGAAGAACGAGCAGTGGGGAGTCGAGTTCAGGGAATTGGTCGGGCAGTGATGCCTTGGAGGATAGCGAACTGGAACCGACCAAGTTTGGGTCTTGTACTTTTATTTGCACGTACGAATGAATTGGTCCATCAACGCTCAACGATCCTACGCAGTATTGCACATTCACATTAACGACTATGTCAAATCCATTTTGTATGCACAGCTCGATAGAAAATCAACCAGTGTATTCACAATCTTTTTGGTAGCGGTGCGAATATACCAGATCATCACCGTTTCGCGCTCGCATCTATAAGTGGCCCAAAGCATTCCTCCCATCCAAGAGATCCATCAGATAAGCGTAGTCAGGTGCTTCCTCAAAGCTAACGCGGAAGACAGGATCAGAAACAAGACGTTGTCCGAATTGAAAGGGACAATAACCTGAGACCCCTAACGTGGCACACAAATAGCTGAAGGGCCGGGGGTAACCCTCGATAGATGTCGGTCAAGTTAAAGTTCGCCTTGCTTCTGGCACATTCGAAATGGTCGCGCTCGGAGCTCCACGGAAGCGACCCAAGGACAAGATAAATCATCGTGTATGCGAGAGACGTCACGTCGTCTCGCCTGCTGTAGCCTTGGGTGGGGGATATATGAGGACGTACAGACGAAAGGAGCCACGCACTCACGGAACCTCATATGCGCATTAGTGCTCATGAACAATCGGGTTCCTGCGTTGTACCCAATAAAACTGAGTGGCATGTGTTGTCCAGTGAGAGGATCCCGATAGGCCGTGGCCAAACCAAAGTCGCTCAAGTGAGGTTGGGAGTTGGGACAGAGATTGAGGAGGATATTGGCTGGCTTGACGTCACGGTGTACCATCCCGGCACGATGAATCTTTTCCAGTGTTCCGACCTGATCCATATTCTATTTTTTGTTGCAAGACATAGAGAGGGTTGCTTACGAGTTGTTGCCCAATGACATATACCACAGGGAGGGGAAGGACCCCTTGACTCTGTTTTAGAGCCTCCAAGTCAGTGTCGAACTTTTCAAAACACAAAACAGTGTGATCAAAGCTTGTGAACGCGTCGAACAGCACCGGTATCCCCTCAATACCTGCCAGTAAAGTGTACACTCTAAATTCGTTCCGCGCAACCAAGAGATCGCGCGAAAATTTTAGCGCCACTGTTATTCCTTGCTGCAGATCGCGAGCAAAACAAACCAAGCCTGTGTTAGGGAAAGCGAAGCGTCAAGACTGAGATATAACATGACATGATTATCGGTGGCAGGACCCACCCCATGACCCTCTGCCGGCCAAGGCAAAAAGGCGGTATCGCCGATGGAATAATGGCGAAGTCCAAGCGAAGCTGGGTTCCTCAGGGTGCTCGCACATTGATTGTTATAAACAATTACCTCCGGATAGACTCGGAGTGTTGTGGCAGAAATTCGAAAGCACGGGCGAGAGACGATGAGGGAAGCAAGCCTGCAAACGGTGATTCATGAAGGACAAGAGGGTCTCAAAAGGACGGAGATCGCTCTCGTAAACGAGGAAGGCGAATCATTCGATGAGAAGCCTGGATTCCAACAGCCAGGCAACTTGACTCATTTCTTTGCCGTCGATCGACCTGGCTTTGCGGAGTCTAGCCCCCACTTCTAGATGCGGCGTATGTATGAGAAGCCTGGCAAGCGTCGAGGTCCGGCATTAGGAAGACTCGGGATAGATCCACTGACATTCACCGGTTAAGTCGCTGGGCATTTGGTGAGCAAGATGATCCAGTACTCGAATTCGATGTTCGCAATTCACCCTTCATGACATTGAATACCGGGGAGCAGACTCGAACGCACCCATCAGATGACGTGAGTGTGTTGTCATGTCGTGCAATAACCGATTCAGTGGACGAGCATCTAACCTTGCAATAACACTAGAACAAGAAAATAAGTCGATAGCCCAGAAAGCAGACATGCAGTGCAATACATCGCATGTATGGACGCCGGTACTTCAGTGTTGGGAAAGACAAAAATAGTCCGAGTCGCAGGTCGTGGCCGCCGTTGCAAACGCGACTGCGAATCCGATCGACGACGGGGAGCCCTACCTTTTAGGCGTTCGTGTTACTCTGGCTGTCAGCGCCATGCGGCCGTGGTGACTAAAGTAAACACCATGTTGTACTTGATCCGAATAAGCACGCCGGACGGGCCGGAACTTCGAGGCCATGATACGCTATAAAGCTGTACACAAAACCTAGCACTTGTGGTCACGACAATCAAGCATGTATGCCATACGAAGAGTACGTCCTCCCCACAGTGCGCAGAGGCTATTTTCTTCAGCTCCCCTACCGTCCCCAAGGACGCGCTTTCGTCGATCCTTCCGGACAACTCTGGTCCTCACGTCTGCTATCTCTGGAGGCGCAGTGCTCGCCTTGTATTCCGACGCCAGGTCATGTCCCTCTCCACCATTCAAATTGGCCGAAACCGATTCCGGATCCGAGTACGATAGGTTACCTCCTCTCTTGACCCTCTTCCGCACATATTTCGTGTATGGACTCATCTCGTGTGACGCAGTCGTAGACCACGCGCCCGAGATACTCAGTACGTTACTGAAGGTCCCCTTTCTCGGGACAGTCGTAGAGGGCGTCGTAAGGCGGACCTTCTTTGATCATGTACGTATTCCATCTCCGATGGCGCGCCCATTACTGAATATTGAAATATCGCCTCTTTTGTGACAGTTTGTTGGCGGTGAGACAGCACGCGCAGCTTTTCCTCTTCTTGCGGCATTTCGCAGCCAAAACAAGGGTGCGTTGTTTGGATACAGCGTTGAAGTAGACGAAGACGAAGCAGCTGGAGCCACATCTCGCGCGGATGGGCGCCTGGATTCTAGAGAGACGCACGAGCAACCCGTTCACAAACGCATCGTCGACGAGATGATCAGGAGCGTCGACGTAGCTGCCGATTTTGAGGATGAGTTTGGTACGCGAGAAGTCGCCGGCAGGCGGACTTGGGTTGCCGTAAAGCTGGTGGGCGATTGTTCATCATGTTCGCGACGCATCTCGTGTTGATGGCATTGGCATAGAGCGCGCTTCTCCCAAACGCGGATGCGCTGCGCAACTTGTCGCTCCATCTAACGCGTACCCGACCGACGCTGAGTCCGCCGGTTCCGTTCCCTGGCACCCCGGAAACCTCGGACTTGACAGTTCTTGATCATCGGATTCCCGAGGGTTCGCCGTTGACTGCGCAGGACGTGGAAGATCTCAAAGAACTTTACCATGACCTCAATAGGATATGCGCGCGTGCGAAGAATCGAAGCGTCAGGATCATTCTTGATGCCGAACACAGGTATTCCGAACCTATCTCTGGCTCACTCTTGCGCTGACATTATGACAGTTGGTATCAACCCGCTATCGACGCTTTCGGGCATGTCTTGATGGAGCGCTTCAACAAGCTTCCTGACAATTACAGCTTGACGAGTAGATGGTTCTCTAGAGGAAGGAATGCTCAGGAGACTGAGTTGCAGCCAATAGTGTATGTGACATACCAAGCCTATTTGCGAAGGTCAGACCTTGTTTTTCGAGAAAGACCTGAGTTGACTAACCTGCCAAAACCAGGACGCCGACTCACCTAGCACGCTCGCTTGCACTCGCACGGCATAACAATTATGCACTAGGTGTCAAACTCGTGAGGGGTGCCTATCACCCTCATGAACTCGCTGCATATTCCGCTGGAGCCACCCCGGGTACATCGTCTTCCATTGCCATCTCACCCGACCCACACCCACCAGTCCATGCCTCCAAACCAGCCACAGACGCTTGTTACGATAAATGTGTAACAATCCTCGTGAGCGCCATCGCCGATGACGTGAAGTCGTCTGCGGGCCGGCCAGCACGTATCGGGGTCCTCTTTGGCACGCACAACTGGACCTCGTCCGAAATGATACTTGAAGAGTTGGTGCGGAATGATCTGGCTCGTGAAGACCCAGAGACGAGTGTCAATGCAGGTCGCAAGGGAACCGTCACCGTTCCTGCCGAGGTTGCAGAGAGACTCACCTTTGGCCAGTTGTACGGTGCGCATCCTGGCCCCGCTTCCTGATCTAATCCGACAATCTCATTCTTTCTCATGGCAGGCATGTCAGATTCCCTCACCAACTATCTCGTCGGCCGTATCAGGAGCGCGACGCCGTGCGTTATCAAACATATTCCCTACGGTGCGCTTGCAGAGGTCTGTGTCTCGTCTGACCTCGAAAAGGCTATGTTGAGGCTAATGGCGTACCACAGGTGATGCCCTACATTTCACGTCGTGCGATCGAGAACAAGTCCGTGCTCGGAAACGGTGGTGCGGTACGGGAGAGGAAAGAAGCCGCGCGACTGATATGGAAGAAGGTATTTGGCGGCGTCGGGCTGTGACACCGTCTGTTGTCAACGCAGACTTCCATACACCAAGAATATTCGTGAACAGCTTTTCACCCGCACATGTTGCTTTACAATTGTATTTTTACATTGTTCATACATTACCCACCATAAATCCCATACTCTCTTTTCCGGTCGCGGCCGCAATTGGTTCAAGGCGAGCTCTCGCTTTTGAGAAGTGGGATCTTAGATAAGGCTTGGATGTGCCAAGATCTGCAGAACGGATTTACAGAGCGCTTTTTCATTAGAACCTCGACCTAGAAGGTACTTTAGACAGTGGATCACTCAGGCAGGAGACCGGCCGCCGGCCCGGGGAGAAGTAGCGCTGGGGTGAGGTATAGACTGTATAGTGCATGTATTCGCCCCCAGCTTCGAGGTGTCGACGCGCCGTTTGTAATGACCGTTTCAATTCAACGATAATGACCTCCGCCATCGTTCAAGGTCGCGACGCGCACCTTGAATTGCATCGCCAATGAATCGGCACGGCCTCGCTGACCATCCGAGTCTTATACTCATTCATACTGACACTCGATTGCCCTTCAATCAACCTCAGGGAAGTATATGCCAAGTATCTATCATTATCGGCAATGCATAGTCCAAATGTGCTCACATTCAAGTTGGACGGCATCGATGATACAAAGAATGGAATTCTACTTCTAACCACCTTACATCGTTCTCTTGATATGTCGGATCGGATAGCCTCTCCGAAGGTCCCGGACAGTGCACTGCTGTTCACATATGTTCCGTGTAACTCAAGATACCTAGATTCAGTTTGGATGTGGAGGCCACGAGTCCTAAAATGCAGAGCATCCACAAAACCGATGCACGCTGGAGCACCTTCTGCCGTCTCACCTTGGAAGTCTCTTGCACTCGAATAACGGAGCCAGACGCGTTTTCAAACAAGCTACCGACAGCCACGAAAATTCTGTTAGACTGACACCTAGTCAGGAGAAAAGCTGAAAGATTTGTGTCCGTAGGGTATGTACGAGAATGCAAGTTAATCTCAGGTTCCAGTAGCTAACCTAGTACGATTCATCACGGACGATAGATTGCGCAACAGGATGCGAACGACCTCGATTAACTCTCAGACAATGCTGAACACGGGGCTGAGGTCGCCAGAATCACCGAACACTCGAAGCAAGTCAGGGAGGGTGGCGGCACTCATGTAGGAGGACTATACTCACAGACGAGTTGGCATTCGCCCGGGGGGATGTACGTGGGGACTTTGATTTCCACTTCTCCGGCTGAGATGTTGAAATTATCGGCCAACACACGGTCTGTGATATTGATCAGCGGCGATGCTGGGTCCAAATGAGAGATGTATTTACCGAGATCGATTTTACCGTCCTTGACGAACAGTATTCTGCCGATAGGATTGGTAATTTGGCGAGGGGCGTTATCGGTTTCCCTGCAGGGGTGATATGAATAGGCAGGACAGTCACATATGGAAGATTTCCGCGTGGTCGTACCATCTGGCATGATAGGTATGTCCCCTCTTCCACTTGTCGCCCGCTTTTGGCTCTGTCCACTGCGGAGCAAATACGTCGAGTGTAGCGGCCGTTGCAGGGACAACCTGGGAAAGCGGCACGGTGGCTGCGAGTGCGACAAAGGATATGAAATGCTTGTAAATCATGGTGAGGGCGGGGAAGTATGAAGGTCTGAGGCCTACGACTCGTTACGAGAGCCGCACGTATTTATACCTCGCAGTAGAGGGTCGGAACCTGAACTTGCTGCTTCAAGTCTGAAACAAACTGCCATGCACATCGCCGTGAAGATGCTCGCGCGCTCGCGTAAGGGTTATTTATCACTGTACCATCGGAGCAATTGAGGTATCATAGCTGCCAGAACGCGACACCTTCCCGCCCACATCTCAGTATATTGTGCGGCAAGTCTTGGCTGCCACTTGTACGCGATGCTGGTTAGCACCGTAAAAAACCGCTTCAAAGGTCCGAGATCTGAGCCATACGAATGCTAAAGTGGGTCGCACGTGAGATATTGTTTTGCATCCTCCCGCGAGGCCTCGCGCCCGAGGACTCCGGTCGATGGATCCTGTATCAGAGAGCGAGAACTCAGTCAAGTCAATATCGCGCCAACGATCATGAGTTACCACTGGCGAAGTAGTAGCAGTCCAGGACACACCAGGGCACATGATTCCACAGACGAACTGCTGTATCGTTCCGATTGTTTTATGCTAGAACGGCCAAGAGACCTCAGATACTGCGCTGAAAAAATGTGCATGGGCAAGCCGAGTGAAACAATCTACATGGATACCTTGGGGGAAGCGGACGGAACCCTGCGATTCGCCCTGAGTGGAAGAATGCACCCATGACGTACAAACGTGAAGTCGGAGGGACGGCGAAACACGGGGAGGGAGAAGACGACATCATATGAGAGGCATCGAATGAGGATGAAACGCTACCGACATATGACCTTCACAGACTTGGCCCATCCCACGCCAGAGTCGTTCCAAAGCGTGCTTGGTTCTGGTCGGTCCTCGGTGTCGTTTCGAATCGTGATCCAAAAATGAGGATCAGACCCCATTCGCTTTCCTTTCTGACTGCGTTTTTTTTCCGGGCCTACCGGGTCCCAGTCTGTAACGATGTTGGCGGTCTCAAATCCGGCCGCTTCATCCGAGTCGTAACGACCGTTCTACCTGTCCACTCGTCCAGTCCTTTCAAGTCCCCGGAAAGCTTGGCTTTAGTGTTCTGGGATCCAAAAATTCGAAACATGGAACGATCCATTCTGTTTCACCGTCGAGTGTGCGGTGAAGAGTTGGGATGAATCAGAGGATCGTTGAAGGATTCGTTCGACGACGATCGGTTCAGAGTAGCACGCACCCCACGATCGGCCTTGGGCGTAGAACACCGGAGCTGCTTCGCCAGCGTCCAATTTCGAGGTGAACGCACACGCCGACAAGCGCTGTTGCTGAGTTGCCAGGAGTCGGTGCGACGACCGTGCATTTGCCGAGTCGTAGTGCGAATCCAAGACGCGAAGACCCCGTGTAGCACCACGATCATCGGCGGTGCTGAAGGTCAATACCGGCCCTCACGATTCTGATGCATGATGACCGCAAGATGCTAGTCTATGGCCGCCTGCGATCATTTAATTATTTAATCTATTGACTCCACTTATGACACGTGGAAGTGGGAACTCCCTATCATCGTTAGAGAGAGTTGTGCAGATAATCTAGTAGGAGACTTGTTTGAAGGTAACTTGAGCGAAGTCAGAGTGAAGTCAGAGTGGAGGATCGGTTGTGGGTGAGATCTTGAGAGTCGAAGAACAATGATGACCGGTGACCGGTGATATTCAAACTGAGACAAGCTCTCTCGCTCGCTCGCCTCGTATATACATGTACATATGTCTGGGCTCTGCCTGCAAAACTTTCTATAGTGAAACGAGGACGAACGTGAACCACGCCGGTCCTCACTGTTCTGTACATAGAGTGTCCACGTTGGCGACCAAAAAATCATCGCCCTGTGAAAGATTGCAACCAGAAAGGATGCGTGCGTGCATGTCACGGCTGGGCATAGTCAGACCGAGATGCTCGAACGACCCCGTCTACAATGAGATGAGTTGGCGTGTCTATGTGATGATACAGAGTGCACTGTTTACGGATACGGTAAACCATACTAGTAGCTCGTGCTTGAGCAAACCGCCCCCGGGCGACCATGAAGACGAAGACACAAAACGCGCCGGCTGTCCACCCAGCCGAGCGGACTCGCAAGGTGTGTTCGATGTCCTCGTGGGAGCGCGCAGCAAGAGAGGCAAAGCAGAAACAGGACGATGCAGATGCCGCCAATAGGTTCAGACATGGCTGCACCCAATGGACGTAGTGACAGCCTTGGACGCCACGTATTCAGTCGGAGAGTCGCGTCGCGATCCGCGCATCTACACATGCACATGAAAAGAAAAGAAAAGGGCGTCGCTACAAAAAGAGAAAAGGAAAAACAAACAAAAAAAAACAAGGAACGGGACCAGGCAGACTACCGCGTGATCCCCATCTTCAGAAACGCGCCCACCACCTCCACCTCGTCATACCGCCCCGGATTCTCCCCCGTCTTCTTGCTATAAATGTACTGCAGCGTGTTCTTGAAATGGCGTTGGATCATGTCGGGCGAGGCGACGCCCTCGATGCGCTGAGAGGGGTGCAGATACGACGCGCTCGAGGCGGGCGAGGAAATGGTATCGATGGACGAGGTGATGAGCTCGACCAGCGACACGATGAATTTCGGAGCGATCTGTCCTCGGCCCGGGTCAGACACGACGGACACGCGACGTTGCGACGGGGACGTACCGCGGGGGCGCCACGATCAAAGTAGTACAGATACCGGTCGAGCGTGTCGACGTAGATCTGCACCGTCACGATGTCCTCGGTCGCCGAATGGGCGATGCGCAACGATTTCTGCAGGCATTCGAGCACGCGCTTGCTGTCCTGGTGAGGGAACTGGATGGGGGTGAACGACGTCGCGTCAGAATGCGCAGGGACTCACGGCCTTGGCGCCTTCCTCGTCCTTGTCTTTGCCCTCCTTGGCCTTCCCATCCGCGTCCGCCTCGCTCTCTTCGACCGCCGCCTCCTGCCACCAGAGATGGCTGGCAGCATGCACCGCGATCGCCTGATGTGGCTTCTTCAACAACTTGGCCCCGTGCAACGCCGCCTTGGTGATCAACGTGTCATACCCATCCACCTCAAACACTCGCGCGCCTTGCAACGTCCCGATGATCAACGTGATGGCTGCAAGCTGTGCGCGGCTCTCCGAGATCGAGTCTTCGTACACGGAGAACGCTTGGACATAAAAGTCGTACGCGAGGTCTTCGAAACCGGACCCACATTCGGATGCGATTTGGGCCGCGAGAAGGAAAAGACGGAGGGCGAGGGAAGGGGAGTCGACTTGGGTGGCGAGGATGGAGGTGCATTCCCGGACGAATTTCAGGATGGTCGTCACCTTCGATTGCCATTCGTCTTCCTGCTGCGACGTGAGCACGTGAGCACGCGGTACTAGCAAAGGTGCCTACTATGTGTTCGCGATTCTTGTACCGCCGACACAGCTTTATGCTGGCGGTGATGAGCGCGGGGAAGGTATAGCGCATCCGTTCGCCCCCGGCTTCGAGGTGCCGACGCGCTGTTTGCAATAGCTATTCCAATTCATCAGTCGTGACGTTCGCCATCGTTCTCGATGCGCACCTCGAATTGCACCGCCAACGAGTCGGCGCGGAATAGATGGACCATCCTCGCCAACCAGCCCTGCTCCTCAGCCACGTCCTCTTTTTCGACCACGTAGGGTCCCTGTCGTCGTATCTCTCTCACATCCTTCGTACCAGAGCTGCCGACGGCGCCCGTCTGATCCTTGATCAACACGTGGCACAGGTCCAAAACGCCATCGACGTCGCCCGGGGTCTCGATCACGGTTTCGTTCTTGAGTACGCTCGAGATGACGCTGTGGGCAATGGATCGCCGAGTAGAGAACAATTGTTGGCTGAGAAGCGGGACGTAACGGGGAATGGCGAGCAAGGTGAGGACAGACTGGTACGAGTTGATCGGAGCCACCAGCAGCGCTGCCAAATTGGCAGCGGTCTGAGACGCGTGAAGATCCGGGCTAGGATGAAAATGACGCGTGAGAGAGGTGTGTGCGGGTGTAAACGCACCTGTCCGCGTGTTCCTTGATCTTGCCGTGTGCGAATCCCAAAATTTGATCTACATACTCCAGTCTGTCTGGGTAGCAGCTCAGTGAGAGGTTGGTGAGGGAGACCAAGAGTGCGGTGATGTCTTGTATCGACAAGTCTGGTCGCGCCTGCCGCCACGCGTCAGACGTCATCGGGGGCGCATATACCGACGTACCTTGATCAATTCTACGACTTGCTTCCAAAAGACTTCGAACAGATGGGCATCCTCTGGTATGCCCCGGAACTTCTTGACGGGTTGATCGGCTTTTTCCTTTTCCTTGCCCTTCCCCGCGTCCGAGACGCCGTTCACCTTTCCACTCTCTTCGACGGCGCTCTCGCCGATGTTTTTCTCCGACTCTCTTACCGCGCTGTCCCATGGATCGTCGCCCTCGGTCTTGGGGACATCCTGCTGATGATAGGCCTCGTTGGCCCTTTCCCTGGCCAGCCGGACCTTCTCCGCGAGTCTCTTGGCGGCAGCCTCTTCCTGCCGCTTCGTCTCCTCTGGGTCCTCGTTTTCAGCCTCGCGTGCGGCGTAGGCTGCCAGTCTGTCGATGAGTGCGATCACGATGAGTTTGATATTGACTTTGGGGTGAAGTTGAGCGGTAGCGGACAAGAACGGTCCCAGTGAATGCAGATGGAACTCGTCCGGGAACACCTGTCCCGAGCCGTTGGCGCTGTGACGGATGGGGGATGAGAGGACGTACCTGGATGACGACCTCCATGAGATACTCTTGTGCGATGACGTCTTTACAATTGACGACTTGCTCGAGTATGGCAGGGAGGATGCCGCGCTGGTACATGTCCAGATCGACGCCATCGAGCTGGGAGAGGCGGACGAGATTTGTGCCGACGAGGATGCGGAGGTCGCGCCGCTCCATCTCGCGCTTCTCTCTGTCGCGCGAGTGACCTTGGTGTTGGAGACGTACCCAGAGTTTGTTCATTTCGATAAAGTTGGTGAGGACAAAGGAGGTCGAGTCTTGGAGGTTTCCTTGTGGACTGGAGGGGCGTGAGTCGGGCATACGGCTAGGGCGGGATGCTTACCCGGTGTCGGTCCCGACGGGTAGGTAATCCCTCGTCTGACCGCTGAGGTAATGTCTGAGGAAGAGGCCGCGTATGGGGTTCAGGACGCCTCTGCTCATCTCCATCATGTCTTTCATGATTTCTTTGACGGGTGCGTCTGGTACCGACATGTAGACGGAGCCGACGGTGATCATGAGGTAGAGACGAGGGACGATATTTCCTGCGTATTGGACGAGTTCGTACAGGTCAGCGAGATGATGGCGGGACTGGGTGTGTGCGTCGTAGAGGTAGTTGGAGAGATGACGGAGGGCGTCGAAGATGGCCATGTCTAGAGCGAGGTTGGTGTCGGGGGCAGACGCGAGGACGGCAAGGGTACGTACAGAGTTCGTAGTATTGTTTTGGAGAGAGGGAGGAGGTGCGCAGTTCGGCGAGCATGAGACTGGCGCTCTTGAGCGCGTCCATGATGTCGTCGCTGTCCTGGAAGAGAACGAGTTGAGTGCCGGTGCGACGGAGGAAAGAGACGCGCAACGCACGAGATGACGTTTCATCTGGCCGACCTGTACTTTGACGGTGGCCAGAGACTCGCTGAGGAGCTTGCCCTCCTCGACGACGGAGGAGGACGTCGTCGCTGTGGAGGCCATCGTGTGCAACGGTGAGGAGGGGTCGGGTTCATACCCCCTTCACCCCGAAATCCAGGGCGCAGCGATGGATTAGGTAAGCAACGACTAGTTTTTTGACGCCATGTCGAAGCGCAAGCAAACCGACTCGGACTCGGACTCGCAAGTACGCCCGTTTCGTCGCTTGTACATCGCTTGCACATGACCACGTAGGGCCCTGACGTGATCGACGTCGACTTTGACTATCACAACGTGGACGCAGACAACGACTACCATGCGATCCATCGACTGTTTATGCAGCTGTTTGGGCCGGATGCGGAACGTGTCCAGACGGGACCACTTACTGATCTGGTGACGAAGGTGGCGGCAGAGAGCGGCGTGGGGAGCACGATCAAGACGGACGAGGAAGAAGGATCGGACCCATACGCGATACTAACGGTGATCAGCTGTCATGTGTGTGTGTTCTCGATTGGCAACGGCGGAAGACTGAACGGACGCAGGAGCATCCGGGCCTGCGCGGGCTGCTAGACTACGTGGTGGCGAAGACGAGCGAGGAGCCGGCGTTCCACGGCGCACTCACGGCGCTGCTGCAGGACCATCCGAGGTGCCACGTGGGGCTGGTCCTGAGCGCGCGGGTGGTGAACATGCCGGTGCAGGTGATGGGTCCGATGTACAGGCTGCTGTCGGAGGAGATGGCGGCGGCGGCGGCAGAGGTGGGTGGCATGTCCCGTGTTTGCGGTGCGACGCCGAGCGGACGACAGGGCCGAGGCTACGCGTTCACGCACTACCTGTTCGTGTCGCGGGTGTACCGACCGGCACCGGAAGACGCCGCTGCACGCCGGGACGCGAAACGACACCGGCCGAGCGGCGCGAGACAAGACGTGCACGGGTTCCATCCGGAAGAGGACGCGATCCTGCAGGTGGGTGCGCACTCGGCACGGCTGTCCCGGCTGCTGACGCGGTGCAGTGTGCCTCGCACGCGGCGACGTACGCGTTCACGGACGCCCCGGGGGACGGCGTCGGGCCGGAGGTGGCGGGGAGGGCGATGCTGGTGCCCGGCGAGAAATGGGGGTCGCTGGTGGAGGGGATCGAAGCGCTGGTGGTGTGAATGTATGTCCATATATAGACGCGTGAAACGGATCGATCGACGTCGTCGTCGTCGTGCACGGCGACGAGGTGTTGTGGCGTGTTTGTGTTGTGGCCACTCTCACCGTCCGGTCGTGTTCCAGCGTTGGTTTTTTTTTTCTTTTTCTTTTCGCGCTCTCCGTCGGTCCATGGCCGTTCTCGCTCCGTCCGACTGGCACCCCAATCACGCCATGCAGGCCCCCTCCAACCCTCCCGTCCCCCGCCCGCGCGCATCCCCGCCCAACGACCCCCCCTCACAGCAGTCCGTCCCCCAGCAGCCCTATCCCTACCCCGTGCAGCAGCCCCAAGCACCCTGGAACCCGTCAGCCCAGCCCTTCTACCCTTCCTTTTACCAAAATCAACACCCACAGCTCCCGTCGCAACCCTACCCTCTCCACCCCCACCAATCTCAAAACCCCTACTTTGATCCTGCCACCAACGCCCAGCTCGCCCAGTGGGCCTATCAGCAGATGATGTTCAACGCTCAGGCCCAGCTCGCTTCGCACGCCCCGTCCCCGCAGCGCACCGGTTCCTCTTCTGCCCCCGCCTCCCCCGCAGAGTATTTCAATCCAAACCAGCTCTTCAACCACTTCCCGAGCGGCACTCCCCCGCCCCACCAGCAGCAGCCACACCCCCCTCATCACGCCCCCGCCTACACCCACCGCACCGCCTCGGCCGATACTCCCCGCGCCCAGCAGCAGTACGACGGTTTCCATCCTTATCGGCGCCCTCCAAACACCGCTCCAGGCCGTCCACAGCAACAACAGGACCCAGATTGGCGTCCTTCAGGCTCTTTCCAGCCCCCCTACGCCAGGGGCGACGCCTCCTCCTCCTCCACCTCCGTCAACTCCAGCAATTCCAACCATGGGAACACCAACGGCAACAACCGACAGCGCACCACCAGCATACAGGGTCAGTCTTCCTCGCATTCTCATCCCAACGGCTCCGCCTCCCACCAGGGCAGCGTCCGCGGTCGCAGCGGCTCTTCCTCCCAGAACCCCACGCCACCTCCCCCAGGCCCTGACGCCTCGCGTACACGCACAGGCAGTGGTTCTTCCACCGCCAGCGCCAACAACCCAAACCCTTCTCGCTCCGCAGGCGCCCATCCCCTCCCACACCACCGCACCGCGTCCTCCTCCTCCGCCTCCTCCTCTGCTCCCGCTCACCGTCCCTCCGCGTCCGTCTCCGCGTCATCCACATCCACCCCCTCCTCACATTCCCACCACGCCTCCCATTCCACCCAGGCGCGCCCAGCCCGTCCCTCCCCCCTCTCACAGGGTTCTTATACCACCTCGTCCCCCTCCTCCCCATCGCCCCCCTCTCGCACCCAGGTCTCGCATGTAAGCCCTCATGCAGACCGCCGCATATCTAGGGACGACTCCGATCTCGCCGCCATGCTCGAGAACTCCGCCATGGGTCTCGGCACCACCAGCGCCGTCAAGAGTGGCGGCCTCAAGGGTCGCCTACGACGCGCCCTCTCATTAAATGCAGCGCAGGCGCTGCAAGAAGAGGACGAGTCCCAAGGCGGCTCCAAGGCCAACGGCAACAGCGACACTCCCAGTCCCACAGACGCCAACGATGCCTCGAGCACCATCACAGCCGGGACCTCGGCGCCCGCCGTCGCAGCAAACGGCGCTGCGACCAACGCCCCAGGCAAGAAGCGATCGCGGGCCGCATCTCTCTTCAATTCACGCCTCAACGCCTCGACGGACAATATTTCGCTCTCATCTACCATGTCCTCGGCATCCGTCGTTATCCGCAAGATCGGCTCCATCGGGAAGCTCGCCCGCCGTAACTCTCTGGCGGGCATCACATCCCTGTTCAAAGACAAAAAGGACAAGGACAAGGACAAGGACAAGGACGGCGATGCAGAAGCAAGCACCTCTTTGGGAAAAAAAGCGAAAAAGAAAAAAGATGCCAAAGGGAGCGTTGCCGAGCCTACCGTGTCGCACGCGATTGCGGAGCTCGACAGGGGAACCGGGTCGGGTGGTGATTGGTCCGACGCCAGTATGAGCGGTTTGAGCCCTGCCGCGAAGCTCGCGCGCCAGCACACCCTCAAATCAAACGCGGAGGCCGCCGCAAAAGCCAAGGCTGCGGCGGAAGCACAGGCTCAAGCACAAACGAGTCAGGAGCAGGCCGCCGGGGCGAGTACCAACGGGAGCGCAGCTCCAGTGCCAACGACGTGGGAAAAGAATACGGCGACGTCGAGAGGGGATTCGCCTGGTCCCGGTCGGAGAATCGCGGAGGACGGCACCCGGGTCATGGTGGAAGACGATTCCGATTCGGGTAGCGAGGACGGCCATGAACAAGGTTATGACGCACCGCAAGGCCAGAATTATATCTCAGAGGGGTGGGACGATGACGAACCATGGCCAGAAGAGGAAGACGAAACGGTTCGTATTCCTGTGGGGTCACAGCCGGAGGACGAGGAAGTGCTCGAATGGGCAAGGTCTATGGGCAGAAGCCTAGACAGATCGAGAAGTCCGGCCAGGGGCATCCTGAAAGGTGCGTGCGTGATCAGGCTCGCGGTCGGTCGGTCTAACTGGGCGTCTGTCTGGTTCGATGCGTGCCGCCGTCTTGCGAATCCTTGTCATCGATCTTGCCTCTTTTAGGTGCTGATAACTATAACCAAGATTCGTACGTCACAGACCATGCAGGACACCCACCTCGCATACGCTCCAATTCCTACAACTCACATCCCGGATCCACCCCCGAGCTCGGACCGTTAGCACGTATACCCTCGCCAGACCCGGATCATATCGATGGCCTACATCGACACCCATCGCACTCGTCTGCACATTCTAACATCAATGCTGGTAATACAGGACTCTGATCTTTCGTTTGCTTCATCATCTGACTCGTCTCGTTCCAACACAGAATCGGGACGTTCTTCGCCACACCACTCTTTGTTTTCCCTGCCTAACTCGTCTGCGCCCGCGTTGTCGACCATCCCGACGGTTCCAGCGACACTGTCGCATCGATCGGCCTCTGGGCCTGCGATCGCCAAAAAGCTGGTGTTTGCAGACAGTTTGTCAGTATACGACACGTTCTCATCGACGGTTTACGATCGGAGGAGCGAACCGGCCACCTGGAGTCGATTGACCCCAGCCCTGGCGCAGCGCATCAAGGAGGAATTGAATTCATATAAGATGGAGGAAATGGAGGTACATGCGTGCAGTCGGATGCAGTGAGCGTCTTCCGCCCCAGGGTATCTGTCCGGGTACTAACCCGAATGTGCAGCACGCAGTTCTTCATCTAACGCCGTTCCGTCGTTATCTGTCCGGGCATTGTTAGGCACTAGCCACAGACTTCTACACCTATATCATCTCACATCGTGCACTCCTCGCTATAGTTCGCTTCGAGATTTCATTTGGTGTTTTACTCATTTGGTGACACGGCTCTTTTTGCACATACAGGGCGCTGCGCATTCTGGATGAAAGTGTCTGGGATATCCCTTTCTTCCTTTTTCCTGTTCCCGTAACACCACGACCCCGAATCCTTGTTATTTTTTTGGTATCGGATTTACCAATCGTTTCATCTTTCCTTTTCTTCCCTTCCTCGTCATGTTCACCTTTCACTCCAAGGCGATGCGGGATCGTTTCTGAAGAGCATTCAGGCATGGTACGATTGGATTCACACAGTACTGCGGACGACCGTCCCAATCCTCCTCATCCCCCCACAAAAAAACTCACTTTTGTTCTCTTCTTCCATTTGCTCCCTTCACGATTGCTCAATCCCATACACACCACCACACAAAACCTTCGCACGTTTCGTATACCCAGATACGTGTAATATTATTATATGCACCGACGATCACCGTGGACACTCGTTTTCGCACCCTCTTCTTGTTTCTCGTTCTGGACATTAGACTAATGCTTTTCATTTCCCCCTTTTTGGTGTCGTAAGAAAAATCAGAAGTACCTCGTCTGATGGCACCATGATACTATGCAATACAGTTGTCTCCCACGACGGTCGGGTCCCACTAGGTCGCACCGCCCTTTTGCCGGCACGCGCGCGCACTAGCGGACCAGAATCCGGACTGATCCGTCCATGACGCGTGACGGCCAGCGGCGACGTCCCGTGGCGTAAGACGACGCTCGTCATGCGTCACGATAGTCCGGGGTCCGGGCGTGCATGCATGCATGCGGGTGCTGGGTCCGCGTACACCCGGCACTGGCAGACGGCCAGACGAATACGCCCGGACGACCCCGATACGCGTGTCACTCGACGACTCGGACGGGTCACTGCCAGGGACCTGTATCCGTTCGCGACGCGCACGCCACGACATCGATCACGACGCGGCAATCAGGGGGCGTTCCGACGCCAACGAGCCACTTGGCGGGGTCTTGCTCGACGACTCGGACCGGCGCTGGCGTCCGACCATCCCAGTGCCGACCAAAAAGACCTTTTTGCCAAGCGCACACCCGCTGGCATGCCAGTGTGCGCCGCCGTGAACTTGAAGAAGAAGTCCATCGCTGATCTATAGGAGGGTCGGCGATCAAAGGTGGACACCGCGGGAAACTGACGGTATTTCTGATATACCGTGGCAGGGACTCGGAGGTGGTGGTAGACAAGGCATGGATGTGTCAAAACTTGAACCCCAGAGTGGAGAGGTCCAGTGAGTGTGATCACTGATCAGGCTCTGAACACCGTCACGGCTTCTCCAATAGTAAAAAAAAAAGAGTTCTGGATTCCGGGACAGCTTTCGAGTGCACGTCATCCATGCATTTTTGACAAGACTGTCCCCAAAAGGGTCCAGGAATAGGAGACACTTGTCCTCGTCCCCTAAAGAGTCCAGGAATAGGAGACATTTTATAAACTGTACTGGACCAACTCTTACTCGAGCATTCTACATTCTCTCTCTCTTGATTGGTATGTTGTCACACCTCATACAAGTTCTCATGCAAGATGTAACTTTGTACAGGCACTAGCAGGCATGGAATACATTCATACAGCTTCAACACTGGTCAAAGACATTCTGCAACATGATCTTTGGGATCATGTTTGGGGCAATGAGACTGTCCCTCCATCAGCAAACTAGCTCTCACCTCACAGACTTACAGATTTTTCCAATTGTCTCTTGAGTACTCCTAGGTTGACAGAGCCCCAAGTGGACTACAGAGTGACAGTATCACAGAGCCATAGAGTCCACAGGAGCCTCTAGGATCTCCAATATACTCTAGAGTGACTGAAACTGGTGGGTGAAACCTGAGGGTTGGACAAGGAGATGACAAAGAGGAGTTCTCGCAAGGCAGAGTATTGCAGTCTTGTCAGAGGACAACACAAGAAGCGATGAGCTTTACTTGGGCAAGGGTAAGGAGGATAAGATCACTAATTTCAAGACTGGAGAATACATCAAGTATCTACAGTCGTATATACAGTGGCTCAAATAAGTGTCCCAATGTTGGGACATTTTGGAAAGATGTGATATTCTCAAAAAAAAACAAAACACATTAGCTTTGACCCTTGCAGGGTCATCAATACTGTTAACCCTTGTCCTGAAGATGGCCTCTTAGTCATGTACTTTGGTTGTCATGGGATTGAAATATAACCATTTCAAAATGACATGTCATTGGGACACTTATTTGACCTTGATGTTATCAATCACTATTTGGTTAATAACTAATGTTCTGATGGATGCTGTGCTTCAACTCTGTCTCATTATGTAACTTACATTGCCCTAAGCACTATTAATGGCAAGAATACCACCATGCTAATCCTACTTCACCATGAAGTCCATTTCAACCTCTACTAGAGCCAATATCTTGTTTCTCTCTGAATCTGGTCCTTATACTAGGAATATATGTTCTCAAACTTGTCTGGGAAGGTCTACTGTGACTAGGGTTATCAAAGAAATTCATC